>JNEY01000391.1:0-79155 GCA_020875895.1 Aphelenchus avenae
TAATTAGGGCCCCCTTTGGAGCAGAGCGAAAAAATTAGGGCCTGGGCCCTAATTAGAGAATTTACGCTATACATCAGCACTTTAGTGAACGTTCCCTTCCCGCCCTGACCCCCGGGGCACCGCTTTAAAAAATGAAAGTGATTTTCAGAATCCACATGCTTGGAAACCCTCTGCTGGGACGGATTTGCCAGAATATTTAATTCTTTCCGGTTATGTGCATGCTTGTATTGCGCGCGCTATCGCATGCAAGCAGAACGCCTGCACTCGCCCTGACCCATAGAGGCCACGCTTTGAAAAATGAACGTTATTTTCAACATCTCCATGCTTGAAAACCCTTGCCACGACCTATTTGGCAGAATATCTCCTCCTTACCCGCAATGTAGGTACATGCTGCCATAGCGATCGCTATCGCGTGTAAGCTGGACCCCTACCCCACTCCTGACATCCAGAGGCCTCGCCTGGGAAAATAGGCGTCATTATAAGAATCTCCATGCTTTAAAACCCACTCCAGGAACCGATTTGGCGAAATATCATCTTCTTACCCGATTTGTACATGCTTCCCATAGCGCTCGGTATCGCATGGAAGCAGGAGTCTGGCATTTAAACTCCGATCGGTCATACCTTTTTTCTAGCCAACCGGTCCGGCTGAAATTATCCAGTTTTTCATAACTTTAGAAGCCCTATCGAATGATATCAAACTTGTTCGGCGAACGAAAACTTTTGGGCGACTGACATAGACCAGCGCTTTAGTGTATGAGGATGCGAAAACATAAAGGTAAGCCCGTGTTAATAGTGTCATAGGGGGGACAAAAGATCCCCCCTCAGATGTTTTTTTGCCCCCCCCCCCATGCTGCACATTGCCCCCCCCCCTCCCCTACAAAAAAGGCAAAGCGTTTCGATAAACAGTTTTATTCTAACAAAGAAGGTTTATTTATGTATCAAAGTGTGTTTCAATGCGCAAGTTATTCGGAATCGGAAGAAGAATCGCAAGAATCGGTTCCACGGAATTCCTTGTTAAACCGCCTGCCAAGATACTTCGGCTTGGGACACTTCTCGACATTGGCATGACCCTTCCTAGTGAAAACGGCTGTCGGTTGTCCGCACCATTTGGATACGTGGACGACGACCTCGAACTCGTCGCCGGAGGCCTTGAACTGGAAGTGTTTGCATTGCCATTTCCGAGAGTCGTGGGTCTTCGTCATCAGCGGCAGCTTCCAGTGCCGTGCTTCCAGGTCGAGTTCCCCGCCGCTGTCGCAGCGGACATACACACTCGGCATCGCGTTCGACTTCTGTATGATGCACTTCTAAAATCGCAGTCTCATGGTGATTGCCTGTCTTTTATGGGTGTTAACGGTTCCTAGAAATCCCGGACCCGGACCTATCATCGACCCAGGTTCGGCTGGAACCGTTAACATAACTCTGTCTTTTCGTCAAAGAGATCGATCATTCACTATCCACACAATTCCGTTTTGATAAACGGCTCTTGAGACCGGTTTTATCGCTTTGGGTCCTAGTATGAAAAGTAATCCTCAAAAAAATAGTTATGTGTCGCTAAGAAGTTGAGCGTTCGACGAATGGTTTAATTGTTCCCGTGCCCACACAGCGTACAGCCGCTAACCTTTAACAGCTTTTCCAGGAAGTTCCTGGACAAGAGCATTTCATCTGGCTCGCGGAAGTTTGCGATGAGGAATCGGCCTTCTCGATCTCTGTTCGTTGGCGCGTCCGAGAAGCAGAAATCCAGCAGGGCCTCGTCGGTGACTAAGTCGCCGTGTCCGATGCAGAGGCTCGCAACGCCGCGTTCTAGGCACAGTTTCACCGTTTCGTCGGTGGCGATACCACCCAACTGGTGCAGGTGCAGGCTTTGCATGCCCTGCATGATCTAAAACCAATCAGTAATAAAAGCCGCCTCTTTTTCTAGGCACTCACCGTGATGAGCGCGTTGCTCACATCGATGGAGCAACTTAACTCTGCCCTCCTCACAGGAATTGAGGGCAGGTTGTCGGCAAATATGGCGCTAATGGTTGGCGTCCAATATACTGGCATATGGAGCGTGAGGCTTTCAATCGCGCATCCACTACAGAGAGAAAACATGCGACGGAGGAGCTCCTCAACCTCACCGTTCATTCTCCTCAACTGCCTAAAGGTCGTACTTTAGAAAGCATGCACAAAGGATTAGCAAGGCTCACATTTTTGACTCTTTCCAAGGACACCGTGCTTCAAGTGATACTGTGTAATCACCGTAACGGAATAGACCGACGGATTCGAGGACCCGAAGCGGTCCCAGCGGCAAGTCATCGTCGACTATGGCCTTGAGAAGCGTGGAGCTGAGTTGGACTGCATCGAGGCTGAAGCGGTCGAGCCACATCAGCACTTCCGCTGTATTTTTCCTTGTGCCCGCGAGGTGTGCATGGGGCCACGAAGTATTAGCGGGAATACTTGGCTGACGACTTATTTTCGGACGAACAATGGCAAGCTCCTGCTCAAGCTCCGCAACCCTGTGGTTAAGTCGCGCGATCTCTGCCAACAGCGCACTGTTACGGCCGGACGGATCTTCGTTTTGCCGTGCAGCGCCAGATAGGCCCGTTGATTTCTGAAAGAGTAATCTTAGCATAAAAGGCATTGTTTTAGACACCGGATGTGGATAATGCACTTGAATTAAAACACTGAGACGTAGGGAAGCATAGGTAAGCAACGTTAAATGTGCAAAATCCTTTAGCAAACGGATGAATCCTTATATACTAAAGCGCTGGTGTTTGTCAAGCCAAAAAAAAGTGTTCGCTAACCGACCACGTTGGATATCAATCGACCCCCCCCCCCCTCCCCTGCCGGCCGAGTCCCGTTCCAAGTTGGCCGCCCTCGTACTGTGCTGCCGGACAGAGCTCGGGACGGCCCCGTTTTTAGGCCCGTTTTAGGCTCCAAAATTTTGGGAATTTTTGGTCTTTTTTGCCAAATTGTAGAAAAAGGCGTCGACTACCGACTAAGCTTGACGAACACCATTAAAATGCTACACGTTCTATGAGGCAGGCCAAAAAGGCCTAAAATGGAAGGAGACTTGTCCAAAACAAAATTGGTTGAATTTTGGTAAAAAGAAACAGTGCAAAAGTTGGCTCGAAAAACGGGGCCGTTTTCATACCTATGCCGTGCCGAGTTCCGTTCCAAGTTGACCCCCCGTGCGAGTTCAGAGCCAATAAAAAAGGAGGACCTGCTCGGCACGGAACGGGCGGCACCTCTAGCGGTATCAACGCATCCGCATAGCGCGTAGGAAGGACATTTTTTTCGGGATGGGTGGGCCACAAGGGGTTTTTCGCATGGAAAACCCAAATTTAGGAGGGGTAGGGGCCTCCTGCTTGTATGCTATCGTATGCCTCCCATAGCGGGCAAGAAGGAGAATTTCTTTCTAAGTGGGCACGCAGGGATTTTCCTGTATGGAGAATACGTTAATAACGTCCGTTTTTTACAAAGAGGTAATTTAGAGGGATGGCAAGTGTGGGCCAAGATTTTTGAGCACCATAATTGCCGTCGGTCCCCCCTTAGGTAAAACTTTCAATTTCAGAGGTTCATACCCTGTCTCATGAGTACATGCGAAGGCGAGCGGTATGCACGAATGCCCACAGCAGATAAGAAGGCGATATTTTGATCTAGCCAATCTGCCGCAGGTGGATTCTTAAGCGCAGAAAAGGAATGAAACTTCAAGACGGACCTGCATAGGGAGGGGGGGGGGTCGATTCCGGGAGTGAGAGGATGAGAGGCTTTTGGCCATTAGCTATGAGCGTTCTCTACCGCTATGTAAATGTTTCTATCGATCTAGAAACTGTGAGCTCAATCTACCGCTCTGTGAGTGAACGCTTCGGATGCCTCCGGTAGCGCTATGATAGATGCAAGCTGTCTAGGATGCACGCAAATGCCACACGTATACGCAGGCGCCATGAAACGCGCGGACCTATTTAGAGTCCAGGTGCGTACCGCTTGAGACGTGGCTTCCTTGATAAGAGTCCGCAATGTGTCGTGGTGTTCTTCGAGCAGGTCCGCCGGGTCGTCCGCTTTCCTCTTCCCTTTCTTGACGGGCAGTCGGCGAAGGAAGTCCTTTGTCTGACGGGCGAAATCCACGAAAACACTTAGTGGCAGCGTGACCAACGGATCTGTCTTAAAGAGGACGGTCACGTATACGATAGTGACTACATGGACAAGGACGTACCTAGGACAGCTCGGGAGGGGGGCCGCACCAAAGGGGGGACTCCTTACCTATTTTTTCGGCGCCGGCCGAAGGCCGGCGCTGAAAGAATGCCTTGGTCCCCCCTTTGGTACTTTTCTAAAGTGTCCGGATTTTGTCCTTATAGTTGTTTTAAATAGTGTTTTTTTAGCGTATTTAAACCTAAAACGGCCCGCCGCAGGCGCCGCCAAAGACAATATCGGGCTCCTTTGGCAAAAAATTCGTCAAAAAATTGACTCGCTGATGGAAGTTGGGAGCTTTTTTTTAACCAAAATGGCCCGCCGCAGGCGCCGCCAGAGCAATTTTTGCTCTTATTGCGCAAAATTAGTGGATACATAGCATGGAATCAACTGATCGGCGAAATGGGTCGTTTTTTACGTGACATCCTTAGGGCGCTATTTACAGAAACGAAACGGTCGAAGCCAGACCTTGGGCGCGTCCTTGTCTTCTGTGTCCACGATTATCGGCTCATCATCGAGGATGATCACGTCCGCGGTTTCAGCTTGACGTCGTGAGTGTCGGCTATTAACCGGAACCTCACTCGGCTTGACCGCTCGGTGACTACTGTCGCTATACACCTCAACGCTGCGCACACTGTCCAGTTCAATGCGCAGCAAGTACGACGTAAGCCTAAGATATGGCGGAGGTATGTATTTTTACCGGCTTACAGCCTCTTTCACTGCTCTTGTCCTCGTTAAACAAAGGGTACTCACTCGTCAATTCTCAGGTCTTCCGCCGGCAACCGCTTCTGGCATCGGGGGCACTCCCAGAGCGGCTTGCGGACCTGGGAGAAAAGGTACGCGGAAAGGTCGAAGCTTTCCAGATGACTGCAATTAACGCCATGAGCTGGATCGACGATGCGCTTCCCCGTAATCTAAATATGATGACGTAATACGGAGGTAGTGACCGAGCTTCGCATTACTAACATCGTCAAGCTTTTGCCTTAATTCCAAAGAAGTTGGTTTGCGGATGCGGACCGCCGCTAGCCGCCGATCTCTCAACCTTGCTTTGTTTCGACTTTGCAAACTTCGGACTTCGATGTCAACTACAAGCTCGGATTCGCTGGAATGACTGAAGCGCAGAACCACTCCATTTTCCTCGTTCTTAGCATTCCAATCCCCACATTGGTAGCGTTACATTTGCTTCTTCAAAACTCTGCATAAACTCACAGGACAAATCAGTGATAGCTGCTTGCAGGTCACGTCAAGGATGCTAGATGAGAAGAACTTCTGAACTGCCTTGATCCCATCGACGCGGCTGACTAGTTTCGAAGGGTCCTCCGTGATTTTGCGACGCAGCTCCGCGCATTCGGCCACTGATATTTCTGGTCCCATTGGCTAGACAAAACTCGATTTGGTTTGTAGACCCAGCACCAAAAATTTCTCCCTACACATACGGTACCTTTTTCGCTGCTCGCCGCGGTCGATTCATCTCGAACAGAGTGGGAAACCCTGAAAACTAATGATGTACAAAATGCTCGAATATACTCGTAACAAAATGTAGTTATGTTTGTGTTAGAAGTGCGAGAGACGGTCACGGCACGGGTGGAATGGTCAGTTTAAAACAGTACGCGAACAGAAATATGTAGAATGGTAGAGAAGCCAACAATACGACGGCACGTCCCAGCGCAATCGTTCTTTGAAAAGGCCGCGTTTTATCCGTTTTCCGTTCGGTTTTAGACAAGGTAGATTCAAAGCAGCGAAGTCTTTTTACTGCGTGCTGCTCTTCGGCGGATGACAATTTATCGGTGGTTGTCATCTATCGGTCACAACAAGCAGGCTAGAAAAGACCGGTGGAGAGTCCAATGCCGAACCCTCTGCGAAAGAATCAGCCCGCTGGGACAAGACTCGTGCAGGATTAAATACGAGTAGACAAAAGTCGAACGGGACAGCGAAACGAAAACTAGAACTTATGTACTGCCTCACCGTTTCTAGACCGCCGTTTCCAGATCGCCTGATGTTCGCTTCAATATGCAGCCTTCATTTTTCTAAACTCTGCTCACGTATCATGTAAAGCAGGCAGTGACCAGAAGTAAGATCCAAGATGAGTGTGCGGTAAACAAAAGGTACAAGCCGCGGCGGCGGTTGGTCAATCAGAAACAATTCACAGAGTCGTTATTTGGTGAATCGGGAATAATGATCGCTATACAGTCGAAATAAAACAAATATGCACAGTCTGTCTGGAATCGGCTCTATAAATGGCATTCCAGAAACGGCGTGCACCGACCGGCACTCGTCGAAAAACAGAGGCTAGCATGATTTCATGAAAAAGAAACTAATTCACAGGGCGGTTCGCGTGAACGATCATTTTCCCACTAGCGCAGGGCCGCCATCGGCGGCATTTACGCATTTATCAATTAACAACTAAAACAAATAAGCCAACTATCAGCTGACGAAAGCCGAGTGACAAAACATGTTCTTGCGAGGGGAAGATGTTCAAATAAATTTTGATGTAAGATTAACCGCCTTTGTGGCCACCTTCGTCGGTACTTTATATTGCTCTCGCGACATTCCGTTTTGCTCCGTTTGGCTTTTAAAAGTGAGTAATTAAATTCCAATCGTATGGACTATTTTCATTATTGAAATTTCAGAATCTGATAGAATTTATGTTTCCTTCATAAATCCGCTTAGAACGGCACGTAGCGATACTTCAGTCGGCGCGTGATTGATAGTGCCATTTGCGAGCACGTCCCGTACCTGGACCCGTCTTGCACTTTGCAGCGAAATTCGATCCTCCTGATCGCGTTCTCGTCGCTTCGACCGATTGTGTTTAATTTCCGAGAGCTACGTACGTGCGGAAAGATGCACCTCTCGAGGTCGAGGGGCGCCTGCCTTAGCGTGGTAGCACCTGAGGCATCACCTGCCACATCAGGCGGCGGCAAGTGGATCTAAGCCACCACCGATCGAGTGGCGTTCGAGTGGTGGCGGTAGCTGGTGGGCTCATAAAATCCACCGCCTCCCGCGAAAACAGCTGACCCCCGGGTAATGTGATTTTTTCGCGTCGGCTCATAGGTCGCAGTGTCATTTGATAGCGCTGTTATGCTTGGCCTTTCAACGCGTTCGTTCGCGTTTCGCGATTCCGCATCTTCGACAAAATTCAAGAATACGGGCAGTCATAAGCCAGACGTGTCTCGGCGCTACTCTAAGATGTCCGAAAGTCCGGCTTCTACCCCCACCTCGCCAACTACGCCCACGAGTCCGATTAGGCGCAAGGATTCCGGAGGTCTTCAATGGCGCTGCACCCTCGAGACCTTCAAGTAAGTGGTATGGGAACGTGGTAATCTATCGCTGTTCGAGAGCGGTAGGAAGCTCTCGACATTGCATTATGCAAGGTCGGAAGCTTGTACAATATCAGCGATGGCGTACTGCCTGAGGCCGCTAGCGAAAACGCGTTTCTAGGCCTAAGCGTAAGCAATAGGAAAGGTATAGATTGAGGCTGAATAGTACTACCAAACCGCAAAAATATAATTCTGGAGAGGTCCCTTCGTGACGCTAAAAACATGCTTCCGGGCAGCTCTGAACTTATTCTAGGTTAGTAACAAACAATGTTCGGCCACGTCCCGGCTTAGCGTGCTACGTATCGCTTAGGTTTATGGGAAGGCCATGTCCGATTTGGTAGAAATTCAGTTTCGGAAAATTCCGTCCGGTACAGACGTAGTTGCCTACAGACCTTAGTGCTCGTCCTGAAGTTGCGTGATGCTATGGGCACCTTCTGTCCTCACTGATCGCTTTTAATGAAGGCTTTTAGTTGTCCGGGTTTGTTGGCGGGCTCACTCCGCGCGGATATCAAACAGTTTCTGGAAGTTCCCCTAGCGACGAGGACGACTTCCTTGAACTACTCGAAGGCTAAATTAAACATCTTTATCTTAGGCCAGAAGGCCTCAAAGTGGAGTTGGAAGGCGACGACGTTCTCATCCGTGGTCAACAGAAAAACGATGGAGGCTATCGCTCGGCGACACGCTGTCTGGCTCTTCCACAAGGCGTATCCAGGAAGGCAATCAAATGTTTCATCGATGAGTTTGGGCATGTTTCGATCGAAGCCTATTACCCGTCGCCAACCGACCGTCGTCGTAGCTGTATTCCAGTGGAATTCAGGCGGCACCATGGTGTCGATTGCAAAGTTCGCGATTACTGACTTGTTCCTGGCCGGTTTTTATATCCTGTATTTTGTTGTGTGCCGCGAGTTTACAGGTTCTTACCCCAATAAACAAGTCTTTCTGGCGACTTTGACGTCCATTTGAGCTTATTTGACTATACGTAACCATTAGGGCTGGGCAAGTATCGGAATCGGATCGGAACTTATATTGGGTCAAGTTGATATCATTCGATAGGCCTTCTAAAGCTGTTTAAACTTCTAAAGTTAAAGTAAAAGTGGAATTTCAGCGGAATGGGTTGTCTCGAAAAAAACAGTTATGACCGATCAAAGTTGCAACATCCTACTCCAGCTTCTATACGATAGCGTGCGCTATGGAAGCATCCGCATAGCGGGTAAGAAGGAAATAATCTTCCGAATCAAACCCACGAAGGGATTTCAAGCATGGAGATTCCGAAACTAACGTCCATTTTTTGAAGGCGGTGTCACCGGGGGTTTGGCGAGGAGTAGGAATTCTGCTTCCATCCGATAGCGAGAGCTATCGGCAGCATGCACATAGCGGGTAAGAATTCCAAGACAAAGATCTGACGCAGCGTTTCCGGTTCAGCAACGTGACTGTATGCGTGCGTTACAGCTAGCTACGGCGTATGTTCTCTACGATTTGACAACCATATCGGCTAAGAGTTTTGTCGAGTTAAAAGACCCTCAATGCATACGGCACACTTGCTTTGGAAAGCGTACCAAAGCGGTGGCTAGGGTCAGCAGGGCTCAAAGATGAACGCTGGACGAACACTGCGAAACCTTGAGCATGTTGTGGAATTTAGCTGCTCTCCTTCAGGGTCTCAGCCTTCCGTCGTTGTTAAATGTCTGAATGAATCATTGCAAAAACGATCTTTATTTACGTGCAGACCGGTCGATAAAAGTGTGTCTGCGACGTTTCCTCTTCGCACGCACGTTCCGTTGTTTACGTGAGCGCAGGTGATTACGGACGGCCGTCGCGCTATTTGTTTGATGGAGCGCAGAACGGAAGTTGGTCCGTTCAATTTGTCCGTGCAGTCCGCAGTGAGCGCATTCATGTTCCGAGGTCTTTCGATTTTTTTAACTGGCTTTTGCGGCATTTTGGCGCTACATCTTGTGGTTATTGCCGATTTTATGCAGGCAGTGATGTGGCTGAAGGCTTCCTCCGCACATGCTTAAGCATGTTCTCCTCTTAGCTCATATTCCATGTTTTAGCAATGTCGCATGCATGGCCTTTCAGTTGGCACCCAAGCAAGCACTGGGTGTCGCCATTCACTTCTGCCAACTTCAATGAATTCTACGACGAGTACGCTCGGAAGCATGCTCACGATCAGCGAGGCCTCGGGCATACCGAGCTGACCAAGGACGGCGACTTTCGATGGACTTGCAACGTTTCCGGTTACCTGTAAGTCACGCTAATGATGATTTAAATGTTCCCCGCACCTCATAAAGGCGGCCCCCTAGAGTTAGGCCTCCCACCCTGTACTGGCGTGCAACGGAAGACGAAAGGGCTCGGAAAAGAAGCTTTTCTGCGAAATAATTCTATTCCGTTTTCAGTTGGAATGGTACGTTTTGGTATGGAACGGAAAACGGTACGGCAGAAGTCAGCACGGAACAGAGATGACCTGTGGTCCAATGAGAGGCCTATCGTGAAGACTTGTACCGGCTTGCACCGCGATTTTAGGCCTGAAGAACTCAAGGTGGAACTAGACGGCAACATGCTCGTAGTGACCGGCGAGCACAAAGAGACCAAGGAACGAGAGTCAGTCTACCGACTCCTGAAGCGTCAAGTCGTTCTTCCCGAGGACACCAGCAAGGGACTCATTCGAAGCCGAATCAACGACCGCGGAGAGTTAGAAATCGAAGCTCCTTGCCAGCGGTTGGAGAACGAGAAGAAGCGGAACATTCCCATCGAGTTCTGGGGACCCGTCCTTATGCGACGGTAACCGTCAATAATTGTCCCTGACTTACCTAAATAAAGGAGGTCATTATGTGTAAAGCAGGAGGTTAACGTCTGTCCCCACGTTAATCCGACATGCGCTAGACTGAGAAAATTCCTAACAACTAAAACATGTGGTTCGTGCGCCCCAAAACATGAATTCCACTATACCCCGGTCACGGATTAAACGATTTCATTCTGTGCTGCCCTAAGCTCTTTGGCCTTTGCCTCAAAGGTATCTGCTGCTGAGCGTATGCAGCTTTCTCTACTAGAAACTGAACCAATTGTTTACTGGCATGCATCCGGCGCTACCCGCAACGTGTGCACTGCCCGAGCGAACACCGCTGATCACTCTTTGGTTACAACAAAGCGACTTTTGCTGCATTTTAGCACATAACGCACGGCGTGAGTAGGAAAGCTTTTGCAGTCGTCGTGAGTAGGTGTTTTTGCTTTGGCGTTGTGTCGTCTTCGAGAAGACGCCATGAGGATCGATAAGGCAGTCGCTTTACAGCTTTGGCAAATGGATACACTGAAAAACTAATCCTATAACGATTGTAATTCCACTTTTGCCTGTATCATAATGTTTGCTGCTGTCGTGCCGCTACACTGTATTGTTGTGACATATACCTAACTTCTAGGAACACTCTTTTAGAAACAATGCACCCCGTGCTCTTCTACGAGTCGTTCTTCTTCTGCTCGCGCAACGACCTGGAGCGCCTTCAACCGTTGTCCAAGTCGCTGCGCAACATAATCGTCAATGGCTCAAAGGCGCTGCCTCTTCGTCCCGTTGACCGCGTCTTCATCATGGTACGTTTAGCACTGCAATGAGCTCTGACTAAGCTTTGATGGACGTGAGCGGGCAGATATAGAGTTAAAAGTACGCCGTAACGTTCACCGAACCTGTTTGTGCGACTAGTTCGCATGTACGTGAACTTTTCGGTTCCAGGATGGGGATCCCGTCGACGGGGACGCGATGATCCAAATTACCGTGGACAACTTAAGCATTTACGACGCCCCGACTCACTACGGAGATTTCACAGAGACCTTCCGCCGACTGCAGCACACCTGCATTAAGTGGTTCGACGTCTCGATTTGCGACAGCCCCTTTCTGCGCTACTGGATGGCCCAGGAAGCCGCCGTCTTCAACGTGGTGCGCATCGAATTCTACATCGATTTCAATGGGCACTACGACATCTTTGACTCCATCGTGAACCACGCTCGACCGAAGACTACGATCGTCGCAGAGGACGGCACGAACAACGAGCTCATGAAGGTTCTGACTCGCAAATCGCTCTTGAACAGTCTCCGAACCTGCTGCTTGCGTGTAAGTCCGTTGTAGTTACTCTTTGCATTTTCGTAATCATTTTCGAGACCGAGGGTTTTGAGGTATACGCCGAGGGCTTTCCTTCGTCTTCTTTCTTCCTCGATGAGCCCGGCTACGCAAAGTACGAGCTGTGGTTCCACCGTCCCAGTGCTGCGAACTGGATCGATGGCTTCATCGAGGTACGTACTCGTCAAGCGCAGGGTTTAAGAATTTCTATTTCCGGACATGGGAACGGAAATGGCGAAAAAGTGGAAGTGCTTAAACCCTTGGTCAAGCGTCATACCATTTCAATGTCGCTGTGGACCTTTCCTTTCCTATTATGATTGACGCATATTGTAGTTGACCGTATAAGATCCGTCCTGATAGCTGATGATTTAGCAACCACTCTGATGTGGTTGTGATCGGCAAATTAGCGTAAAAAATTAAAGGTATGCGCTTCGATGCAGAATGTTTCATGAGTAGGGCTAGCAGGTACACTATTCTGGCATTTTAAAGAAGGATCTGCGTATTGTCTTGTAAACACGTTCAGAATGGAACTAACCGTGCACTGAAAGGGACCGAAACGTATGCACTTACCGTCCCGAACCACGTGTCGTAGCCGGTACCGATTCCTACTTCAACCGGGTTTTTTAGAGTTTCGTTCGCGACGGTTGCGCCAACAAGAAATTCGAGTCGGTGTGCGTGCGATGGGGCGACTCCGAGGACCATCAGTCGCCCGCGCCGAAGCAGCTCAGCAAGCCCACGAAGCGTGAAATTCCTCTCCCCAAAATGGAGCTGACGGCGTTGCTCAATATCGAAGTTCACCCAATGACACAGTGCGAGGTGCACTCCTTCGTGAGCACGAAGCACTCGGTGCGAATGGACGTCTACAAGTGGAGCGACTACGACTGCATTGACCCTCCTGATGTGGTCCACATTCTTCAGTGTCGCGTGAGCGACCTTTGAACTAACATGTGTTTCCGAATCGGTATCTTCTCCCACTAGGTTTTCTTCTGCGTCATAAACGCCCACTAGAGTCACCTTCAATCCATTTCACGCGCCCAGCCCTACATGAGGCCGCTTCAAGTAACAACCTCAAGACTAACATTTCTTTCCGCATCAGTTTCTTCTCGCACTACGTCTTCGTCTGCGTTGCAAACGCCCACTAGAGTCTCGTCCGTTACAGTTCTATGGGTGCAGACGTCATATGAGGCCGATTCAGGCGCGTGCCTTGTCCAACTAACTGGTCTCCATTTGCGTAAATAAAAATGAGCCCCTGCTGTGTATGTGAGTTATTCTCTTAGGGTAGTTTACTAGGCCCTGATGGGGCAATTCTTCTGTGTCAAGTGATGCTCAATCTTGTGGGGTGGGAGACTTTTTTGAGATTTGATTTTGAGATTTGAGAACCTTTTCTTTCTGGTCATTTGGTAATATGTACTTCCGCCGAAAGTCGCAAACGGATTCCGACATGCCTGCCACAGACTTTCGGTAAAACTCGTACTGGGATTCGAGATTCTGTTTTCAAAGAAGTGAACCGCAAATTCCCTAAGCGCTTCCTGGTTTTCTAGCAAAAGTGATCCATGCCCATTGCAAGCAGCGTCGAGAAGGATGTTATCGAGTGACTAGTGATATGTGCAGCCAGTCAGACACGAAAGTTCTTCCAAACTAGGGACAAACACGCAGTTTCGGTTACATAAGTGCACCTGTTTTCCCGTAGGCAAACTACTCATTTCCTAACCAGCTTGTTCTTTGCGCATCCTGTTAACGCCTTGAATTTCGGCACACTCGCTGCGCGCACTTTACGTGCTGGAGCGACATTGAGCGTTCTTTGCTCGCCGGGGAAACACCCGGGAAGCAGACATCCGTGGCGGGTGTCCACTCCTTGGTGTCATTGATCGCTGATGCAAACAAGCGAGGCACTTGCGCGGCGCCCGAAAGCGGCCGAAACGCACGTTGCCGCAAGACTTTTAATAGATCCGCCAGCTGGCCGACCCGCCAACAAATGACCCACGCGAATGGGAAACCCGCCGCGGCATGCGGAAGTTGTTGTCGGCAATATACCCGACTAAAGTCCGGTCCGTTTGTCGCGCTGCACTTCCGACTTATGACTTCTCAGTCTGAGCCATCAAAAAGGGAAACCTTTCTCTTGCTTAGCTAGTTAATGTATGCCTAAACTTCCTTCAAAGTCCCACTCTATTTACCGGCCACGTGCCTTCGAATTCTGAATCGACAATCTCTGCTTGTAAGCGTTTGTCTGTCCAAAATTTTGGCATTACACGGGCGCTCCACATAGCTTTTACTACGGATGTCTCCGGCGTGCATATATGCGTGACAACAACCATCTAACGAACTTGTTTCTTCAGCTATTGTTGGTTCAATGTTGCCACCCGAAGTTCTCGTCGATGTGAGTCAATGTCTTCGAAGAAGGGACGTTGATTCTCTGCAAATTTCGAATGCCAGGCTCCATTCGGTGACCCACCGGCATTTCGGTAACATCCCGCTAAGGGCACTCTCTCTCCTTGTCATTAGCGACAGTTATGGCCTCTGGTAAGTGTAGTTTTGTGGTTCTTGCGAACTTTGTCGAATTGCTCTTTAGCTTCTGTTTCTCATCCCACGGCTGCAAGCGTCGCGGTCATACCTCCGATGACTTAGCGCCGCTATTGCGTCAATCCTTTTTGCAAGAGGCTTCTTTCAAGGCGAAGTTCGACGGCCGGGTCTTCGACGTCCTTATTCCTTTCAGACATGTATTCCACACAGCGACCGTCAACCTGCCAACAGACTTTGAGGTGGGATGCTGCAAGCGTTAATTTACCGGATCATTCTTCAGAACGACTCTTTCATCGAAAGGGCCCTCTCGGAGCTGTTCTTCTGCCGCAAAATCGTCGCTCTCGCTCACCGTCCTACGCCGTCGTACAACTGGCAAGGCGTGTGCCGAATGCGCGACTTCTTCACGCTGCCGTGTGTGCGTTCCTGCTCAAAGCTGAACCTGCTAAAGGACGTAGACGTCCGAGGCTTAAGCTACGACGATGTGCGTACCTGGCTGAACTCTGGGAACAAGCACGAAGTCAAGGAGTTGCAGTGCTTCTCGAAGTTCTTTGACGGGGAATTCTCGGCATTTCTCGAGCGCCTGAAACAGGTACGACAAGTAAGAAACGTGTGGCAAACGGTACGGTATCCTCCATCAACAGCCCCTGCTCGAAGAGCACGGAAAGGAACCCAGAGAAACCGGAGCCGTCGTTCCGAACCGGGATTAACACAATTGTTTGTCATCTGCTGGTAGTGGGTTTCGTGGACCACTACCGAGAACTATATCAACGAGAATAAGGAAAGTCAAAGCTGTTGCTTACTCTGAAATGTCGACAATTTACTTCCGAAAAATATCATCCTGGTCATTGTTAGAGGAATCACTAAACTTGTCATAGACTCATTAAGCACGCTTTTGTTTAGTCGTTCGAAGCCTCATCGGCTCCTTGCCGGTTCAAGCTGACCGTCTTCGAAGACGTGCACTATCCGGAGGAAGCGTACGACTCGCGTGCCACGATCAATCGACGCACCGGCGAAACTCTGAAAATCTCGGTGGTGGAGCCCAGGACGTACGACAAACCTCACATCGCAGTTGAGCGTTTAGTGCAATAAATCCTTCGCTAACATTCGTTCGTACAATCGTTGTCAGCGCGGATAAATTTATCCTGGAACCTTAGCTAGCTATAGTTTCCGACAAAGAATTTCAGGCACATCCCTTGCTTCTATCTCCTCCTCTATAGAGACTAAATGGCTTGTGTTTTCTTTGCTGAAGCTACCAGTAATTGCGGAACACTTCAATCTTTAGCGACCGTTTCTGCGAAATAGGTTGTCTGCTCAATGTAAATTAGGTAACGTAGCTTATTGGAGGCGCACTGGACGCTATCATGGCAGCTTCTTTACCAAAAGAACGAATAAAATATACGGTCAAGTGCGAAACTGGGATTTAGTAGGCGCGAAAGCGATACTCGTTACAAGGCCTTTGCAAGCGTGTAAATGAGGGTTTCGCCCGACGTAGCAGTACTGAGGACCTCGAACCCATGCGTAGCGAAAGCGTTCAGTGTCACGACGAGAGATTTCGTCGTTGTGTAGCCGTTGCGAAATTCTCCTTCGGCGATAGCAAGAATCTTGACTGCATCGAGACCGCTGACGAGCTCAGCGTTCTCATCCGGCACCAGATCAAGGTGCACTTCATCAAGGGTCTTGTAATCCAGCACTTTCACGGTCACGATGGCGTACTCGCGACTAGCCTGAAATGCGTAGTGGAGTCATAGATTTTACCAAAACGTCGACGGAATAACGCCTCAGACCACAAGTTTTAGCCCTCCCGTCCTGCTATACATGACCTTTTGACGGTCCAAAAAGAGGCAAAAAGAGGAAAGCTATCCTAAAACCCTCAGTCCTTAAAAGTGCGAAAAGTTGCACTTTATGCGTCATTCGAAAATTCGTTCCCACACTAAGTGTAGGCTATCTGTATTCTTTAGCGCTTACAGCGTGGACGGTGTCAGCAACAAGAAGAGTTGATGCAACCAGGGCATACGCTGCGAAACGCATGCTTAACCAGAAGGAACAAATAAGTTGGACTGCCCGAAACCGCAGAAAACGACCTGCGGGCCGCTCTCAGTGCTCCCGAATGCGCCGACCGCTACCAATCTATTAAGCAGACAGCGGGCCAAACGGGATAACGTATGCCAAAAAAACATGTGTTTCTGCGTCGGTCATGGGTTCATGCCGTCGACAAAGTTGCATTAACTTTAGCTTCTTAGCTTCTATTTTTTGCGGTCCTTTCTGGGAAAGCAAACCGGTGTAGAGAGGAACAAGAAATATCTTGCTTCATAGTGGGCAAACATCTGAGAACAAACATGGGCCTTCTTACGGCGCTCATTAAGGATGGATTCTTTTGTACAAACCTACGCCAGAGGGCAAAGCGTTTGTACTTTCCTTTACTAAAGCAGCTAATAATTGCGAAACACATTGATCATTAGCGATTGTTTCTGCTGCTCTGGCAGGTTCGCCTTGCGGTTGTCACGATGGGCGAGTATTTCCAGACGTCCATGCTGGTCCATGAGGCATCGGATCGATTGGGTGTCGATGTCCGTCGGGAGAGACACTCGGCGAGTAACATTACGCTCCAGGTACTCGGTGTCTTGCTGCTCCCTGTGCTGGCCAGCTATCACCAATTCGCGTCCTTCCACGTAGGCCTCGAGTTCTTCAGGGCTAAAGCGAATGTTCGCATGACTTCGTCACATTGGGTTTTCCAAATAAAGGTCGGCAAACCGTAGCCTTACCGGACTTTCGTACCGCACTGATCCTCTGTGCCGCACATCGTACTTAGTACGTACCGTACTAATATGGTACTGGCCTGAACATGGCACCATACTTAGAGGTCGGTAAACGGCAGCCCGTACCGTGTTGCCGTAACGTGCACCTCCACATTTCTGTGCTCCGTACCCTGCCAGTACGGTACGGTACGGAGTACGGCATGGACCGTAAAACGGTACGGGTTCCGATCTTTGTTGCCAAGTAACAGTCAATGATCCTCAACTCTGTGTTGGTGCTTACCGGTAGGCGGCGAGATTGCAGCGCCAACTGAAGTCACTTCCTTCATTATCGCTGCGCTCACCCATACGGCGGTCCATTTCCAGAACTTCATGGATCGCCGGCCAATGGTTTTGGTGTGAGTCGTCGTTGTTCGATTCCATAACTGGAGAGTACGATGACATCTTGTAACAAAGAGTAAAGCATCCGTACGCGAGCCACGCAAGCGTAAAGGTCGGCAAAACCTGCTCGCCACCCTATGCCTACTAGTGAGACCGCCCTCACAGTTTTTAAAACGTCTCAAGGTCTTAAAAGGGCTTTAAAAGGTCGGGTCCCGCGAAAATTGCCACTGACTGGTGACCTATGCCACCTGCGCTTTTCGTTATTTACCGTCTTTTCACATATTTGCAAGCATTTATGATTAAGATTAATCCGTCTGAAAATACTCAAGGGCACGCATACCCACGATATTTTTGGGCACACACAGGCCTCACTAATACCAGACGGCATTTACTGGCCCGCACTAACATACCTTGACCGCAAACAAGTACGAGAAAAGAGTTAGCATTTAGCCTTAGAAAATCAGCTTTCCAGAGGTGCTTTAGCGGACGATTCAATGCTAAATAATACCAACGGCCACTGATCGGCTATTGCCAGACAAAAGCATATGAGAGTCGAAAGCCGGCAAGAAGCTGCTGACGTCGAGACTGCACTCGTCCGCTACCTATTTTCGGCCCAAGGCGGCTATTCAAGTCGCTTAATTGCTCCTCGGGGAGAGGCGTAAACACGCGGAGATAAGGACATGTTTACGCCTCTGCCCTCGGGGGACGTCACCTGTCACTTGCACGTATTCCATTTTCGAGCAGTTGCCCTGTAAATAAAGACGTCAGCAGGCGACTGCGTGCTGAGAAGGGCACGCTCATTTGTCGAGCGTTGAACTTTCTGGACCTGCGGAAAAGACGAGATTTCGCACCTGCATGATGGGTCTATCCTAATCGTTCACGGCATGTTGACTCGGAGACACGTTGGAATATCAAAAACCATGAGCAGCTGCTAGTGATCCATAGGAAAACAATATGAAATCTGTTCTAGCGCTTGCCCATTTTCCAAAGCGCATCTACCACCTTTACTACCAGAGAGTCCCATAGAAGGGCTTAGGTTTCGGGGTAAATCTGTGAAAAAGCTAAGAGAGTAGAGCTTTTCATAGCTTCTCTTTCGTTCATTGCTATGCGGGTACAAGTTGTCGTAGGCACAGGAGCATCGTTGAAGCCGAAAGCTTTAATCAAATGCTCTCTTGTCAGGCAGCCTCAGCTTTGCGGTCCACTGAGCAAACAGAGCTAATGCACGTTTTCAATGCAGATAGAACAAAGCTTGACTGTTGTCGAAAATTATTTCATTTTTGGTCGAAAGTGTTGCCCCAAATTTTGGCCGGTTTTGCTGAACACCGGTGCCGCTTTTTCACCGTGCAGACCCACGCGTAGAAAATTTTGGTGCTGTTCTTCAACGTTGGGGCCCTCATCCCAAATCATAGCCTCCAGTGCAAACTGGGAAACTGCCGACGTGGTCTACGATTAGGGTCCATACGGCAATTTATGGGTGCTTCATAATGATTTCCGTGCAAAGTGCTTGTGCTAGTGCACGATAAGTTCAACATGCATTTCTTGAACAGATGCAGAACGCATAAAGAGTTTCCTATGGAGTCGACTGTCGCTATCTCTTTCACTAGTGCTGTAAAATAGTAAGGATAACTTTAAAATGGGTCGCTTAGGTAATCGAGTAGGGCCGTTTTTAGGACGCTTAAGGTTTTAGTTCAGCTAGGCATCTTCATTAAAAAGTGCCTGGATAAAGTGGTTTTTCAATAAAGGCCGGACGCTTGTCTTCATAGACACAATTTTCTCGCAATCATAGGCTTTTCCCACAACATTTGCAGAGGCCAATCGACAACTAACCTTAAGACATGTGTTTTTGCTTTTGCATTGTTTTTAGCACTTAACCCACAGCGGTGACCTTGAGTGACCGTCGCTGGTCGTTGTTTTTGCCTTGGCGTTGGGTCGGCTGACCAAAGTACGCCATTCCGATTGACGAAGCAGCCGCAGTGAAGCAATGTGAAAAGTTCGAAATTCAGGGTAATTTCATGACGATGTAATTCCACTTTGTCCGGCATAATTTTGGCCCACTATTTTTGCGGTGTTCATACCATAAAGAGTTAAAAATGTACTTTTTCAGGAGTCATGCAGCCGGAGCTCCGCTATGAGCTCTTCTACACACGCGACCAACTCGAGCGCCTCCAACCGCTTTCGCGGACGCTGTTTGACATGATCGTTCATTCTCATGCGCTGCTACTTCGTCCCATTTCCATCGTCTGGATGGTACGTTGAGAAGACCCAGAATTGCACTTGCAAGCAGTTTTGCACTGAACCCAGAATTTTTGGGGGCGTTGAACTGATGTTCAAATGGTAGCTAGTAAAAGTTCAGTTTAGTGAGAGTTTAATTCATTTGGCAAGCTCAGTTAAACACGACATCTGAGTAACATCGCGGTACATAGCCAGACAGACATTAAGCCGGAAAAACTCCCTTCTGTTTCCCCAAGTTGTTTGTGCACATTATTCTTGTATACCTTAAACAGTCCTTTTCAGGATACCGACGGTTCGAACGACAAGATCCAGGTTTCCGAAGATGACGACACCGGCTTTCTGGAGTCCGATTACGAGGCCTCAGTCCGCGACGGAGACTTCGCAGAGACGTTCCGCCGGCTTCAAAACACATGCATCATGCACTTCTTCGTCGGGTCCGCGTCAGCGCCTTACTGCTCTACTGGCAGGCGCAAGAAACCGACTTCACAGTGGTGAACATCGACGTCGAACTTCCGGAAAGGACGTACTTCGACTTCGTTCCCAACGCCATCGTGAGACATCTTCGACCGAGGGCCATGCAGTTCGCCGTCACGGATACGGCGTGGTACGGGAACGGCGATGGCAGTGAGTACCTGGAACTTCTAGTTCGCGATTCCTTCCTGACCAGCCTCAAAACCTGCTGCTTATATGTAAGCCGTTGGTCGTCGTCGTTGTTACGTGAATTTTTAATGGGTTAATTTCTGTTCGGAAACATAGGTGGCCTTTAGGTGCAAAGCGGTGCTTTTCCTCCGCCAGCCTTCTTCTTCAACGAACACGGCTACGCAAACTACGAGCTCAAGTGCTTTAAGGACACCGAAGTGGACGCAATCGATCGCTTCATCGAGGTATGCATCGTCAAAAACGCAAGGCACTTGTTCAAAATCGATGTGAAATGTTCCTTCTCTCTATTTACCTTTATTTTTTAGAGCTTTGTCCAAGGCCGTTGCGCCAACAACAAGCTCGTGTCGGTTTGCATCGGATGGAAGGTATGGGGCGCCCCGTCGCGCATGCCGAAGCAGCTCAGCAAGCCGACAAAGATCGACATGCCCGACATCGACTTTGTCGCGTCTCTCATTCCGTTCGTGGAACGAGTGTCCCAGTGCGAGATGCACTCCTTCGTCAACGCGAAGCAGTGGATGCGAATGGACGCCTATAAGTGGACCGTCTAATACGAGCTCGAGAATCGTCCTTCTCTGCCGCGTGGTGGACATCTGAGACGACGTCTTTCTCATCTTAGGACTTTTGCATTGGTTCTGTACACTTTGGACGGTAAACGTTTAATGGAACCAGACGAGTAAAAAGTTCACGGACAAAAATCGTGCAGTTTGGATTGAAGCTCTACTTGTGCATAGGCTTCCACGTCAGTCAACAGGCAGAAATGTGCTAACAGCTGAACTGTTGCTACTGCTGCTATTTTACTACTTGTACCCAACCCTACGGACCATTCGTATCAAGGCATTTATAGAACGACTTACCAGAGGCACTCAAGAAACATGTAGGTACGAATAGCTTGCCGAAGCTCCCACATCCTTTCCGGCATGGCTCACTTTCAAGACTCGTTCTCGCAAACGACGGGGACTATACTTCCTGCTAGCGATTAGATGACAGAGGTGCTTGAGGACTTCGGAAATTATGTGCCTTTTTGAACTTCGAACTCGGATTCAATCGAAATTTGGAAAGTTCCAGCCCTGGCGCACCAGATATCCGCGGAAAAACTTTGAGTGGCGGGGCTCTGTAGGGATGAGGACCTACCCGGAAAAATACGGTCGCTTGCCTTCATTAATGCCCACCCGGTTTCGTCATATTCATGATTTTCGGCAAGTTCTGTCTTCCAACAGCAACGATGGGCGCGGGGAGAAGCAGGCGAAAGAAAACGACGAAAGCTACTCCCGTCGTGCTTGTCATTTTTGTGTGTGCAGTTATGCAGAGCGGCGAGGCGGTACAAGGCTGCCGTAAGCACGGACGCACCGATGAAGCCTAGCACTTTAATCATAACGTAGAGAAAGCGCATTTTTTCTTGGAAATCGTTGGGAAGTGGAGCTCAGCATTCCTACCATAGAGCCCTAGAACCGACCCGCGTAGAACAAGACACCTTCGATGCAAAACCCTTCGATCGGAAGAAGGGGACATTTTGCGTAACAAAAACAAATGTAGACGTCCCAGAGCCAGGAGCTTGCCTGAGCAGCCAAGTTGTAGCGTGCTACGCCATTGCAATGGTTACCGATAGACCTACCAGAATGCTCAGTAGGCACCGCAGGTATACTCCGATAGTTCTCGATCTTTTGCACGCGACTCAGTAGCAGCCCAAGCATTCGACAGGATAGCAATCAAGTCATTTTTGGAGGTGCGGCCGATGAGTATGAACGTCGGCCACGTGATAAACTACGCCAGCTTCACTCGCCATATGCAAGGTATCAAGTGGAGCGGCCTAGTCGTTCGCGCAGATGTGGAAGTAGATGCCCGCGAGTTCGCATGCTTCAAGCTTAATTGTAATTATGATTTACTTGCCTTGTCACGTTTTGCAACTGCCAGAGCCTTACTTATGACCAGTGGCGGTTCGAGGAATCAGCTAGAGAGGGGTCGCATTGTTGCTTTCTTGTTGTCACAGGGGGTCGCAAGGGGATCATACGTGTGTACCAAGTTGCGGTTCGCGCCGGGCCTAAGGCCCGGCGAGTGGGGAGAGGGGTCGCCGTCCCCCGCGACCTCCCCCTAGGACCGTTACTGTTTATGACGTAGCCTGTACGGCGAATGGACATGTCTTCGTAAAAGGCTTACGCTGGCGCCGTCGTCGTAAGCATATGCAAAACGAACTTTTTGCTGCGGTCATGTTTCGTCGATGCTATGCATGGGACTGGCGTACCTAGTTGGAAGCAACCTATCCGGGTCTGCTGCGAAGTTCTCGAAGCATTGCGGTTCGGTACTGCTTGAGGAAGTAACATATGTTCAGTCGGACAATGTCAGCCATTTCCAGGAGGGCTATGCACTACAGCCGTCCACATAAACGCCGAGAATCACACCCCGTAAAATGCTTTTTAGCCAGATCTTCGCCAGCTCGTCTGAGTAGAAGCAAAAATCTTTGCCGCTGACATGTGTACCAGGAATTCACCACGTGTTGCAAGCAAATGGCGCATCCGACTGTAGTGTCATTCAACTTAAGTTTCTTTTTTACTGCCTACAAGATGAGCTTTTGTATCGTCAAACCTACGGAACGTTCGGTAGCGTTGACAGTTGGTTCGAGTCGTGGCGCACAATTTTACACCTTAATGAGTTCAGCCTAGAGTCCAAAAGAGGAATCCGAATAAGAGTGAGCTGCCCACGAGTCGGACACAAAACATATTTTCATTAAGCGTTTCGTTTCCTGCCGATTCCCGCATAAGCGTCGGAAATGACTTTGACGATATGGATAGCGTTCGTCGTTGAAGCCCCACTGGTTGCGTTTCACGTCACCGTCATAGTTTGCATAATGAGGCAAATCACGAAGAAGCACGTGCATTTCGCCACGGGTTTCTTCAGGCTGTACGTCATGCAGAGCGTCGCCGATATCGTCAACTATGTTTGGGTAAGGCCGGTCAATGAGAGACGTCACAAGGCTAAGTGGTGCTTGTCCCGGGTCCTCTGATGATGGGTCATTCTGGTCCCAACTCTCAGTATTTTGAGGACTTTCTGTGGGAAGTTGGCTGCGTGTTCCACTCGTAAAATGAGAATAGATTCGCTGCTCTGCTTTCCCTCGCTATGTCCATGCGGTTCAGAAGCCATAGCGTACGGGACATGAAGTCCTCATGACAACTTTTAGACTGTCGCCTACTTCCGATTCCCTCGCTTTGGAATAATGCCGATTTCGCTGATGAAACCTCCGTTCAGCAACGTCCTCCTGTTCCTAATGACGCATCATCTGTACTTCCTCTTCATCACTCACACGGCCATCGCCTTGAACCGTTATACCGCATTCGTTTACCCGACTTGGCATCAGAGGGTAATTCCCTAGAACTGAAATTTCAACATACCTGACGTCGTTTAGCTGTGGAAGGGAAAGCTGTTCAAGGCGGTAATCCTGGTGACGCTGCTCGTACCGCTGCCGTGCGCGGGCCTTCGCTTCGCCTATACCACTTCTGTCTCTAGCGGAGCCACTCCAAGCATCGTTGTTGGCCGTTCCTGGGCTAGCGCGGTATGTTATTAACTAAGCTATAGCCGATTAAATCGCTGAAAATCGGTTAGTATTTGTTAACAAACGTGTTGGCTTTGCAGGTCGGTAACTTCCTTGCGGTGGACTACAGTCTCACGACGTCGTTCATTACGCTATTCCTAGAACTCAGAGCCGTAGTGGCATACCGAAAGTTTAGTCCGGCGATGCGCATCAAACATCGGAAGGAGTACCGATTGCTCGGTTCGTTTTTACACGAAAAAGTGTCGCAAGCGACATCTGACTTGACCAATACGGCGAAGGTAGTTTGTACCTACGTCTCACTTTGGCCTTGTCCCCTCGAACCAGTACAAATCTCGACGCGCCCACGGAGCCTACGCGCGGCGAATCCTTCCGCATTTAGTTTACGCGCTGCTACAATTCATCGGACAGCTTCTCTGGTCCGCCTTCTCGTTCTCGAACTTCCTCGTTTACGCTACTGGCGATCCCCGCTATGCGTCACCGCTAGGTGGGCCGGAGACGCATTCACTGATCGTCGACATCATCTGTCTGAGCGGACCGCTATGTCTCTTCTCTACTAGGTACAATTCCAAAGCCCGTATCCAGTGTTTCCGACGAACCGGAATTTTTCGCAGTGAGCTGATTAAAAGCTCATGAACTAAACTGACTGAAGCTTTATACGTACGTGCCGACTGTACACGTATACGTGCTTACGTGTGTGTATACGTGTATACAGGAACACGTATACGTGCGTGGCTTTTTTACGCAAAGCTCGAATTTTAGCAACCTTTTGCGCCGCCAGTACAAGCAGTTCTACTGTGTGCACCGGGCCACTGTGACTACGGGAACGTCGACGTAGGACTGCGCCTTCTCGTTCCGCATTTGTTTTAGCGACAACACACTCTTCCTCTTGGTTTTGAACTGTCAACCAGGGTGATACCGGTATAAAGAAGATAAATGCCGGGTTAAACCTAGTCGTCAAGATCCCTTGATGGAAGTATTATGCGCGTGGGCATTTGTCATGCATTACTATGGATCGCCCGCCAACTGGTTTATTCTAGAACATGCGACCCGCTACGATTAGTAAATACCTGTCGCTCTGAGCCGCCGTATGCCTTTTGCATCGGTTAATATGAAACAAATTTGCCTAATTTTTAACCGTGAAGTGTGCACGTCGGGTTATGAGAAGGTCAAAGCAGTCCTTCAGTCTCTCGATGCAAGCAGAAAAACCGGTTGTTTTGATGTTTGGTTGGCCGCGGGGCAGATGAAGTTACACGTATTTTCGGTTTCATTCGCATTCGCTTGTCGACTGAAGCGGCGCGTGTCCGCATACTCTGTTGTTCCATTCTCCCACTAGTGTCAACAAGCCCATAGCCTCTACCGCACTGTTTACTCAGCAAACTTGCCTGGAATTTCTTCACAGCTTTGAGCTGGTATGGATGACACAGCTAAGGGCCAACTGAGCGAGGTGGAGAAGAAAGTGAACGTCATCGAGGCGAAACTGGACCGTCTAATCAACCTTTTCGAAGCGAATAACCGTGTTTCCTCGGGTACATTGAAAATACGTTGCCGCGCTAGCAGACTCTAGTGACTGTGTTCAGTTTCTCAAAACCCGTATGTTACGGCTAATCGCAACTGGATTTCCCCGTTCGACTCGAGCGGATTCGGAGCCTTCTTCGACACTTCGAAGCTAACCCACGTGCACGATGAGCGGGGTCTTGGCAAGGCGGAATTGGACGAAAGTGGTGATTTCCGATGGAAATGCAACGTTTCTGGATATTTGTAAGTTTCGGGATAAACTTAACGGGCGAGCCATAGCCATCTAATTACACTTTAAGCTGCCAATGCGGTGTGCGATAATGGGTAGGTTGTTTACATGTGTTCTTGGGTTAGCCTTGGGTAAGTACACGACCGCTTGGGGCCGTTCCAGCAGGGTATTGCTGAACCCGTGAACTATACTACTGAACCCGACCTTCAGTCAGTTCTTTGCGTAAAATTCCGCTTCATGGGAAACACTGCGTTCCAGCGGTATGAGTATGCACTAAAATTAATCATCCTAGGCCAGAGGAACTCAAGGTCGAACTGGACGGAGATCAGCTGGTCGTCACTGGCAGACACAGCGAAAGCAGCGAGGGAGAATCCGTCTACCGTCTTCTCAAGCGCCGCGTGATCATCCCGGGTGTCTGCAGGGAGCACTTAAAGTGTCAGATCAGCGAGGATGGATGGCTGTCGGTGGAAGCGAGTAATCGCGGTGCTCTGCACGGCGACGCCGAAGGCATCCCAATCAACGTCTTGCCTTGCCATCACGAGAACAACGATTGAACGTTTCACTATTGCGTCTCTTGTACATTTTTCCAGCCCTAAGTTAGTATAGTCGTTCTCTCTTCTTCGTGTAACCCCACTAAGACCCCTCTAAATTTATTTCCTCTGGGCAAGATTCGTGTCGTACTGACGGTCCCAAGCGTCCGCCAGAGTTTGGAAGTACACAGAACCTTCTTCGCCTGGCGTTGCGGCCGCTTTCTCGACGACAATGCCCGTCGGCCGGTCTAGCGGGGTCACGCGACCCGTCCCTTGTAGTCGGCATATGCGGCAACAGAGGGTTCTTCGCAGAAACGCGTACGTATCCATCCGTAAGACAGGGTGAAAGCTAAAAGACTACGTGATTCATGATGCATGATGTGTACTTGTTTTGTGTCAGAACCAGAAGTGATGCGCTATATCATGCCGTCCTCCGTACCGTTTTGCCGTAGTTGCGGTACGGCAGTACGGTACGGGAGAGGTCAGTACCAAGGAGACGGTACGGCGCTATTCTTGTCGCTTTCCGTGCCTTTCTTCATCCTGTTTAGCGTAAAAGGGACGGCATTTTTGGCTCTCTGCGGTACTGCGTTCGGTACGGAAGGGTGTTAGTACGGCACTGAGTACAATACTGGGGGAGGGAGTTGGCAGCATCTATGGTCAGAACATAAACGGATGTTAGACTTACTGAAGAACGGCTGCTTGGCACAGCAAGTATATGCTGCAGTTGGCAACATTGTTAAACATTAGTCGGTAGAATATGTCGTCGGGTGTGAGCGGGAAGAATAACATGCCAGTAACGAAAAGGGAGCCATTAAGACCTGCCAAGATGTGAAAGAATATCACGGGGATTAGCTGCCTTGTGGTCCGAATGTTCTCGAGGTTCTGAAACGCTGCCATCGTCAAGAGTGTGTAGCGAACCAGCCTACTTGATATCGTCCAGACAGATGCCCGAAAGTCCCTTTGTGAAAGTCTGCGAAGTACCGACGTCGATTGTACCGGTGGAGCAGGCACACGACCTGAACCAATAAGTTAGAAATCGACATTGACCACCCGTACCGTACACCGTACCGTACTGGACCCTCCCGTACCGTACACCGTACTGAAAATACGGCCCGTACCCGTACTGAACCCAAAAATTCGCCCCAAATACGCTATCATTCAACAAAAAGAACAAAACCGACATTCTTAAGGACAACAGGTAGCACATGGCTCGTATTCACAATCAAAATGGGCCTTTTTCCTTCAAAAATGGGATATTTGTGCCTTTTTTTCTTACGGAATCTCAAATTTTCTTCAGATTTTTGTCACCAAAGGGTCCCCCCTTACCACAAATGCGGGTACGGGTACGGCCCGTATTTTGGGATCCCCCCGTACCGTACACCGTACCGTACTGGACCCACCCGTACCGTACACCGTACCGTACTGAAAATACGGCCCGTACCGTACACCGTACCCGTATTATACGGGTACGTGTACGGGCACGGGCCGTAATACGGTACGGCTGTAGATCTCTACAATAAGTAGTAACAACGCCTACTCGACAAGCAAAGAAGGAATGCGCTTACCATCAAGCAAATAATGCCGATACCATTTGTTCCATAAGTGGTTATGATGGTGGACATGGAAAAGCCGGATTGAAGTGTATCTGTTCGCAAATAATTGTCGCTTACAGCGTTGTACAGCGTGAGACAAAGCTAAAACTGTTGTAGGCAGTTGTCGAAATGTGCGCTTCACTCGTTCCAGACAGCATACGAATCCTTACCAGCAATGCCGTGAATGCAAAGCCGTAGAAAGGCCTTTGATTCTCGTATCGTTTCACCATTACGGTGGCTAGCACCCGCTCGGTAGCGTAGCCAATACTGAGGTACGCATTGATACTGGAGGATATGTGCATGAGGAAGCTGGCGTGGATGGACGAGGAGTACATAGGCGTTTGCACGGCCATGTGAAGCAGGAGGGAGCTTATTCGACAGCACCCCATAACGACGGATGCGACGCACTTCAGCACGAGAAAGACCTACAGCGTACGAAAAGAAAAGAGTGGGGACGTGGCTTACCGAACGTCGTCCTTACCTTTAGATTGGCATGAAGGACGCTACAGCGATAAACTGCAGCTAGGACGAAGAGCGAGACGCCGACCAGCAGGCATTGCCCGGTGAACTCAACTGAAAAGGTGGCATAACACGCCACAACCGAGTGGGGGTCTGCGTTCATGCGCACCTGAACTGATACGATTGGCCATGAGTGGTTAGTATCGAGAAACACAAGTCAAAAGCACGGATGATCAAGTCCAAGCCTCAGTGTATGTCAAAACTAGTCGACTCAGGCCGTCGTGGTACATGTGGCTAACACATCATTTCCGTCAGCGTCTTACGTAAACGACCGACTTACTACGATCAACTTCCGGGTGTTCCCTTGGTAGAGAAGTCAAGAAGACCTAGAAACTGTAGAACTAGGACTGCACTTGAATTTGAGGGCCACGGCCAAAAGGTCGTTCGTTAAAGGCGAGACAACCATGAAATCGTACGTAAAGACGCATCTGAACCAGGAACGAGCGCACGACCTGGTCCATGATGGCAAGCTCTGATCTAGAGACGAGCGATACCGCACTTTCCCCATTAGTGAGCGCTTGAACGGGCATTGGCACGAAGTAAAGCTCAAACGTCCAAAGAACTAAAAGACACCTGTGTATTACCCAAGGACTACATTTGAATCAAAGGAACACGGTCAAACTCGGCTGTTGATATTGTTCACTTTAAAGACGAGACAGCCGTTAAATTGTACGTACAAGGTTCATCTGTACCAGGAACAAGTGCGCAACCTGGTTCGTGATGACAAGTTCAGGGTGTAAGGTGAGCACATCCAGTCTACGTTTCAAACCAAATAATCAGCTTAGGCTGGACTAAGTGGACTTCAGAAGACACACTTGGAACAAAGGTAATTTTGCGTGGGTAAGTAGAGAGTGTAGGATTGCTCTTTGTACCCACTTTGCCGCGTTCTTGGTAACGTAAGAGGTGAGGTGAGAGGTATCGAACTCTTGCGCCGATATGAGTAATTGCTTAGCATAAACATATCGCTTATGCAGGCAATTATTTCGCGATCTATAAAAATGTTATCTTTGATTCTCTGAAAGCCGTAGTGTTATGAAGGTGGCCATTAGTCGGCTACTAGGTGTTAAGATTGGCGGTATTTACTTCGAGTTCCATTCTTCTAGTCTCCTTGATATACGCGGTAGCTTATTGAGGTCTGGAACAGTTGACGCTCGACGGGACAAGCTAATAAACGAAACGGATTTTACGCGCTTGAGCCTCCGACCTCGTCAAAAGGTACCGTATTGCCGTCAATGAAAAACTACAGCGTGGCGTGCCGCCGGAATGTTCAATAAGTAACTGGAGCAACACGGGGAACTCAAAGAAATGACCGTGAACGGTTCACTTTGAATAAGTTCAGCTCCGGGATAAGAAAAGACACTTTTAGGAGGGCTATAGAAAATCTCATTCACTTTCGTGACAACTACGAGAATGACCCGAATTATCAGCTGGTGGCATGTAGTAGCCATGGCACGGTACGTTCTCACGGTCCCATCCCCCCACGTATAGTTATTTCGAGACGACAAGAAGTCGGAACGCCAATGGATCGTTCCTAGAGTTTCGAAGAAAAACCTGTTCGGTCGGTAGAGAAGAGAATGCGCAGATATAAGCGCTTCCCTCCACCAGCAAGTGGATGGCGTGCATTTCCTTCAGTGTAAGAGAGCATGCAGGTGGCGTTCTACTAGAGTGCAAATCCGCTACAAGAGACGATCCCCTACGAAATTACAGAGAATTCGCGTGAATGCTCCGGTGAAGGGTCGAGCAAACTTTCAGGTTTGCATGATGCTTACCGTTTCCTTCTTGCTTTATGGTCTTCTGTTAAAGAGTGGCAACAACCTGGACGATCTTTGTCTTGGAGTGGGTTTTTGAGAGTACATCTTACGAGAATACCGCTTTCGAGAGTACCGGAACGCGAGAGTACCGAGGTCTCAGAAGCGTGCTAAAGGGAAGAACATTTCAATGAAGCTGTGGTACCCACGTGTGTTCGTACTATCGAAAGCGGTACTCTCGTAAGATGTACTCTCGAAAATCCACACGTTTTCTTAGAAGAGAGCTGGGTACAACTCATGCATCGTAAGCCAAACGGCTCCGCAACGCGGAAATCATCATTGTTAAGTATGCCTCAAGAGATGATTATCAGCGACTTCTGTTCTAGTGACGAATGTATATTATTTGATGTCTGTATGTGTGCGGTCCGTGGTCCAGTAAATGCTAGACAAGACCTACGTCCATGAGTCTTTGAGAATCAGGACTCATAGTCAGTTTGAGGGTGAAGCCACAGAGTACTCTGCGACGAACGTACTCTACGAAGCGGCTTTCCTGCACAAAACCCACAGTGAATTCCGCACTTTTTAATTCTCGTGTCTCAGTAATTTTCACTCGATACACGCGACTCGACTTAGCATGGACAATACCTTAGCAGCGTTATCCCGTGCTCTTATTTTCACTAGATCCACGGACACCACATTTCTACTTCCACGGACAATTTGTCGTGGCGGTTATAAACAGCCAAAAAAAAACTGCTGCGGGCCCTTGCGTCGGCCGCGTGCGACCGCTGCAACAAGAACTCCGTCGAGTGCCTATCGATTTACACTGAAAACGCCTGCAGTCCGTTCCATACGCACACTATTTTGGCCTCCAGTCGCAACATTAGTTGGCTTGTTTACGTGTCGCTGATTCCAAGCGCACAATGCGCTTCCGTTCGACGAAGGCTAGGCTTTATGCGGAGCCGACGCGTAGCAGCTCAAGCGTAAGACTCTGCTTGCATCTCAACCCGGTGCAATGTTTGCGTTTAGCGCTGGATCTGCGCGTTTGGTATTGCGATCCTCGCTTGGTTTCTTTGGCCGTCAAGTCCTTCGACGAAAGAAGAGTATAAGGACTCAGAGTGGTACCGGAACTTAACCCAGCTGGACGACAGGCTGTTTCCGTACGTGAAGGAGTACTCGACCCACTGGCCACCGACGCTTGAGGAAATCGAGAGGTTCGTCTTTGGTTGACGAGCATGAATGGACGCTAACACTTGCCGGAAATTTGTCAGTCAAAACTGTGCGTAATTTTAAGCACATGTTAGTGCTTGGAAGAACGGGACGAACCGGGTTGAACGAGGCATTTTGCAACGGAACGGTTTTTAATCCCCTTCCAACCGGCTAGAACATTCCAACGAGGTAGTATCTCGAGAACAAAAGGGCTAAAAAAGTCACTCCACAACAGAAATGGGAACCGAAAGAGCAAATAATTACAAGACAGAACGACACAAGCAAGGAAAGGTTCGTAGTGAAGTGCCCAGTCCGAGCACCTCTCGGCTCTTGTGCGGCTTTATTGGCCCCTTGCCTCGTGGGTCGTGGTGTAGTGGTTATCACGCTCGCTTCACACGCGAGAGGCCGCCGGTTCGATCCCGGCCAGGACCTGGGATTTTTTTCAACGTCTTATTTTAGTCTCTCAATGAAAACCGCCACTTCGTAATCTACGCGAAGGCGATGGGCGAGCTCGGGACTAAGCGGCTCGAGCACGTCGACGCATGTAACTTACCCCGGCTATTTGAGTGGGTGAAGACAACTCAAGGCCGGCTTTACTTTGAGTTCTCCGAGAAGGTGGGCAGCCGCGGAGCGTGGCTAATTGGCCAAGGTAATGCGTTCGTCAAAGGAAGCATATCATTGACGACGATGTTTCTTTTTGGATTTATTTGTGTCTTTAAATTACCTACTTAGAATTCATTCCTTCAACGCGTTTAAAGTCGCCTCGCTTCGGTTTTTTGGCCCTGATTTTTGTGAATATATAAAAACTTCGTGTGACTTTTTTGCGACTTTGTAAGCGGACAGAGGCCCGCAAATGCCAGTCTTGTTGTCGCCTATAATGGTCAACCTTGCGTGAAAAATCTCAGCTCTAGCTGTGCTTTGAAACCCATTTTGAGTTGACAGTTTTAGACGCCGTTCCGCAACTCTACAGAGTGCTGTTGTACAGCGCTCTGAACACGATGGGCTGGTCCGAATGCCGCATGGGCAACCTACTGCGAACAGAGAAAGTCAACGCTCTCATTTACAATGGCAGCGATCTGGCGCGTGATCTCTTTGAGCTTTACGTTCGACTTGTGGTCCACTTCGAGTACGTCTGCCACGTCATTCTGATGGGTCAGCTCAAAGAGGACGTTTCCTCCCACCCGGGCATTCGAGTTGTTCGTCAGGTAAGCATGCGTGCTCAGTAGCGATCCGCGTGCCTTGCCCGTACCGTGAAGCTAACGATTACGTGTTGGCTTACGGATCGTAAGTATGGCCATACTGGGCTGCTAAGAGGGCCTTTCGATTACGGAAGCACTTTCAGATAGACGCCATGGAGCACTGGTTTGCCAAGCGCTGGACAACCATAAGTCTTGATGCGTACCGCAAGCGCTACTCCAAGGTGAAGCCGTACGTCGGCTACGAGCCGATGCTTGAGTCATTTCCGAAGGCGAATGTCTTAATTGTTCCGTACGCAGAAATGAGCACGAAAGAGAATATTACTAACCTTCAAGAGTAATAAAGTGCTAATCACGCTGCTTAGAAACGTCGACCTATTTGCGCAGGAATTCTCCAGTGCACCCATGCCCCAGTTTTAATCTCCAAAGCCTACCTTAGTTGCTCATGTTTGCGAGGACTACTGCGCCGTTTTTATATGCGTCCGCACTGAACTGGATGAGATTAGCCAGAGTAAAAACAAACATAGGAACGTAAAATGTAATAGTCACGAAGGCGAAACGATTAAATTCCCAGCTGAGTTAGCTTCTGGAAGCCATCCTCCGTGTACAGCATGCGTGCGTTGTAGTAGCAGACGGCGACGATGATTGGGTATCGTCCGTGCCAGTAAAGCGGGTAGTCCACGGAGCCGAAGTAGCGAAAGTGATGATCGAGGAAGAAGCAGAGCAGATTGCAGGAGCACAGAACGAAGGCGGACATCAGCGTTGTGATCCAGATCGCCTTGTTCCCGGTGTACCGATCGGTGACGAGGTAGTTGGTGAGGCAGCCCAGAGCGCCGCTCATGCCTGTAAAAGTGCCAGAGATGAATCGAGTTCAGCAAGCGCAGATTTTTCGGAAAACGAGCTGTTTCTATTTTAGCCTTGTTCTTCTTATGTTTTTAAGAGCAAGAATCAATAGTTTCAAGTATTGGACTCTGAGAAGAGAACAAGAACAACTTAACGTCATCAGAAAAGAAAAAGAAACGCACAAAATTTTCGGTAGTTAGGTAGTAACACCCTGAGAACAAGAACGCTCTTTTAACTGAACATTGTTTCCGAACTTTTCGACTAACGTCTACGCCTCGTAGCCGCGTTGTTCATGTGACTACGTTGATCTCAGAAAACAAGAGTGACTTACCGAAGGTGCAGAAGAACATGGACCAGATGAGCTTGATGTGCAGGTCACGAGTGCCGGACATGAAGGGCAGCAGGGATATGGAGAAGAAGAGGAGCTCGGCAGCTGCGCACGAGATGAAGAAGAAGATGAACGGACGCAGGTACAACGTGCGACGCTTGATTACGTGAGCCGCCTTGTCCGGCGTTAGCAGGATGATCTCCTTGCTGACCACAAGGAACACGTGGCTCTGGCCTGAAATCGCGTGATAAACAATGCTTTGTGGATTCGCGCGAAATTCTCATGAGCAAGCAGTAGAGGTAAGGGTCTGGTCCAGCATAACTAGCCGCCACAAGGAGGGAGTTCACACAATGACGCTCTGACGTTAATGGACCTATTGGACACCGTCTTTGCAGTACAAGAAGCGAGTTTGGACACATGAGGACTCCTTGTGGTTCGTTTGCGGGTACGCCTAGTAAAACGGAGGGCCGTTTGTTGAGGGGGGATTCGGATTCAGATTCGCTTCGACTTTGTCTTTTACCTTTGAATGGGGAACGCGGTTTGGTCTTCAGAATCCCCTTCCCTGGTCAGCATTTAGCTTACCATACAGCTGCGTGATGTCTGTAACGACGTTGCCCTTGCGGTCTTCCAGTCGAAAAGCATAGTTGGACATAACCCCGAGCGCCTCGGCTATATCAAGGCTCAACTTCTCGACGCTCGTGCCCTTGCCATAGGAGACCTCCGCCGATGGTCCCGCTAATCCGGCGAAGCTTGCTCGGATCGTGTTCATTTTCTTTGCCGGAGCCTAAACCAAGCATATACCGTATTTTCTCTAATATGTCCCCCGGGGGAACTAATTTTCGATCAAGGAATTTCGGAAAATTTCCAATTTTCGGACGTTCATAACTTCTTTGTTTCTTGTTCGTATATCACGATGTCTGCCTTAAAAGACTTGATTCGTCGTTATCTATCGAAAAAACGGCTTTATTTTGGAAATAACCGTTGGCCCAGCCCAGCTGTGAATTTTTGGCGAGGGGGTCTATTAGAGGGGAAGGTCTAATAGAGGGAGGGGATTTATTAGAGAAAATACGGTAATTCGCAACGTAACAGTAGCGCACATTAAACATTGAGAGCTAAGTTTGAACGAAGAATGTTTTAGAAGCAGGTCCAGTAAACAACTATAGACTACACCCACGTGGACCCGCGAGTGAGTGATGGATGACTTCAGCCTTGGATCCGATAAGGACGCTTCGCCATTGATACCACGTTATGGCTACAGATGCACACATGGTGTAGTTTACGCTGCTGAATGTTGCTGCGATGGAAAGACCCGAGGCATGAAGCGGGAACCGCAGCAGGACGCAGAGGCATAAGGTTACTTCACTTGCGCAATTAGTGGAAGGAAAATATGAAATGTTCATATGGCACAAAGGTCGAAAAAATCTTCGTCTTAGTCTCAACATTGGGTTTAATGGTTAAAGACGCATTGCAGGCAGACAGAACTAGCTTCTCACGCACACGCAGCGCCGCTAGCTGGGTTTCACAAGAATTTTAACCGGCCATGAATGCTTCCTGCCAATAACGCTAACAAATGACCTTCCGGAAAAGGTAAAACAAGAAGAATGCGAGCACGAGCAGCATGACCATTTAACTGCGTTGTCTCATCCTTCAGCATGAGGTACCGCCTGGTTTGCATGACTGCACTCGTGCATGTTTATTTTTCTACAATATTAATTTACCCCCGTTAACGTTTAGTAGTTTTGCGTGAATTGCATGGGACAGTCCCCGACGGGGGACTGATTTGGGACAGATGTCCGACCCAGGCTAACTAGTCAAATTTAGCGGTACGGGCGAGGCACACGCATCGTACGAAGCCCGAGTTATCCCTCATTGTGGGACGAGCCCACGAGAATGCGGAACTTTGGCGGCCGATGACAGCGTCGCTCAAGGTTATGGTGATGAGAGCATAGGGGGAACTGTTGCGTGTCTAAGTAGCGAATTATCATCTGAGCACGATGGTTAGCCTGAGTTGTTGTGGGAGAATTGCATAGAAAGCGTCTTTGAACTTTGATAGTCCCAGTCTCATTCAGTGCCCAGCTCAGATACAATCCAGGTTAAGTGGGATCATCATTTCATTTCCTTATCGCTCCCTGAAACTCCGACCATGCGTCGCACTTTTGTCAGTAAACAGGCATTATCTTCCGTGTGGACCGACGTCCCGTCCCGTGTCGGGTGCGCCGTTCTTTGTACCCCGGGATGCAAGACCGGGTGCAAAGTCAGCCTGACCGCTGTTCGTCATTTTTCCCGATGGGTAAACAACGCATACGAAGGTCTCAGTGCACACTTTCGAGGGAAAAATCGTGCTTTGTTGTCGCGTCGTCGTTTCGACGTTTGTGCTTAGCACTGAGCGCATATGCTTGAACTAAGCACGTTGAAAGCGGTGCTTGCTTCAGTCCGTTTCGCGGCTGGGTACGCTCGAGTCGTCAGCAGGGAGCAAGGCGGTCGTTTATCACCAAACGACCTTTCACCTGCATGCACTCTTCGTGCAAAAACGACGTGTGTGTGGTCATTTTTCCCCCATTCGCGTTGTCTGAAAGACCTTGAGTTGTTCACACCTTGCTCAACTCTGCTATATGGACTTCACTCCATCCACAAAAATCTATTCGCTAGCTGTGCTGCATAGACAGGTTTTTGATTAAGCGGCTCGGCTTAGCTTAGCTTTAGCTTAGTTGCTTGCTCAAAATACTTTGCTACATGGATTTTCTTCGAATCAGAACTTCCGTGTTTGTAGTACGCTTAGCAAGCGTCGCTTTTATCGAGCATTAGCGTTGAAGGCGCATGCAAATTGATGCTTGCTTGGCGTTTTGTCGAAGCTAGCGTCATCCGTTTTCTTTGTTGAGCGTCCTTTTCTCGCCTTTTCCATGCTCTGTTTTCGGCAACATATAACATATTTCAGTTTGTACGCTTATAATTCTGTAAGAACTAAGGTTTTGACTTCACAGCTGAATATTAGGCATTTGCTGCCGCTGCTCTCCAATGCCATGGGGTAGCATACTTGTACGCAGCATTCTCATTCACCGTGTTTATGTTTCCGCGTGTTTGCTCTTTCATTCGATAGTGTTTGTCCTGTAAATACCGCTTATTTTCAGCAAATTCTACAAGGCAATCATGTCGCCCGGCGCGGCGGGTAAGCCGATAAAGCCGCCAATTCCGCTCAACGTTCGATTCCCATCTCCGTTGGAGCAGAAGCTACTGCCAGTAAAGGTGTTCTTTCATCGATTGCGCAAGTCCGCAATGTCTTTCTTTAGCTGTACATACAGAACGCTCTCTATCCCGTTCCGACTTGGTTGTTCACGAGCTTCACCGGTGGGCTTTTTGCGCAACAGTTCTACAAACCCTTGGCATACACGGAGCCCATAAGGTGAGAAAGTTTTCAAGAACACTACTTTGTTCCGCAAGTACGTTATCAGCCATAAATATTGTATTTCAGGAAGGTGCTGCTCGAATACCTCCCCTTTCCGAAGACGGTGCGCACTCTGGAAGCCGCCGCCATTTCGCTGACGTTGACCTATGGCACCGTCTTCTTTCTACGCGCACTTATAAAGCGGTTTATCTTCGGTTATCACGGCTACTTATTTGATGGCCGCAAGCCGTCGACGCTCACGAAGCTCTGGGCGGTAAGTGCTTAACATGCACTTACCGAATGACACTTGCATTCTTGATAGCTGCAGAACCTAAAGGATTAACCTAAGAATTTAGGCTGCCAGGCGACTTCTAGCAGCGGTAGCGCCACCTCAGCTCAATTCATGCGAGTCGCTGCTGCCGAAGCTTCCACTTCCGACGCTCGAAGGAACAATCGAGAGGTACCTCGAGTCCATCGAGCCGCTTATGAACGACGTATGTTCGCTTCTCACATGAAGTTCGGTCTCAAACTTGCATTGTTTAGAACCAATTCGCCGAAGTCAAGAAGTTAGCCAATGAGTTCCTGCGTAACGAGGGCCCGAAGTTGCAATTCTACGCCAAACTCTTCTGGTGGACAACACCGAATTACGTGACGCCCTTGTGGGAGAAGTACGCGTACCTCTCCTCGCGACAGCCGGTGGTCGGAAGCACGAGCGTCGGATGGACGGTAGGTTCCATACCGAGCGGTATGACGACGCTTCAGCGTTTGTTCTTGGGCGGTTCTACACTAGGGCTCGGCTCTCTGCTGAACTTTCCTGTTCCCTTTACGTTCTTTCCTATCGGGCTGAAGTATAGTTGTCCCCCCTGTACATTTGCACAAGGGGGACTATACTACAGCCCAAAACCCCTTTCTGTTCCGTCTCAACCAGACCGTGCCACCAGGACTGTTCCGTTCCCGTTCCCGGCCAGCAAAATCCGATGCAGCTATCAGGTTCAGCTACTGGTAGTGTACTTAGGACTTCTTCACCAATGTCTCCTGCGATCCAGCAAGGCGAGCCGCTATGCTTGCCTACACGGAGACGCTGATCTCCCTCGCGGTCTACCGAGAACAGCTTGCTCCGATTGCAGATGGTCTGATCAGCATGTGCATGAGCGACAAGGTATGCCGCCTGGTACCAGCCTGCGCACTGGCTCTACACTGTGTCTTTCAGTTACATTCGCAGTGTCGCGTGCCTGGAGAATCGATGGATACTTTGGTGCGTCACATGCCTTCGCGGCACGTCGTCGTTATCTGCAAGGGGCACGTGTATGCAGTGGACGTCTTCGATGAATCCGGCCGGGTTTACAGCCTGGAACAACTCTACCAGTAAGCCTTGCCCGTTGCCCGCGTTCTATATCGAAGCTTTCAGAATATTCGTGGACATTCTCCGACGCCCTGGCAGAGACTCGGAGGATCCTGCTTCGAAGATTCCTGCTCTGACGTTCGATCGACGTGATCAATGGGCTCGAAATCGCAAGAGATTCTTCGTGGACAGCCCGGTGAACAAAGAAGCGCTGGCGCTTATTGAAACGGCTGTTGTTGCATTGACTTTGGACGACGCCGACGACTACGGATACGATCCGGTAAGCAACATCAAGTATTACAAATGACATGCAACCGATTATCGCTTATAGAAACGCCCTGAAATCCTCGACCGCTTCACGAAGGAGATGCTTACCGGTAACGGCTGTAACCGCTGGGCGGACAAATGCAAGAACTACGTGGTCAGCAAGAACGGACGAGTGAGTGGGCTGGGCCATAGTAAAAGTTATAACAGCAATGTTTAGCTTGGTGGTACCGCTGAGCACAGTCCTGCCGACGGGTCCGAGTTCAACCATGCGGAGGAGATCTGCAGCTTCATCCAGACGAAGGTCCAGCGGTAAGCATCGGTCAACAGGAATCCTTCACGAATAGCATTTTAGGTATCCTCCCGACGTAAAGGACGTTGAGGACGTCGCAAACTGGCAGCCGCCATCGGACTTGAAGTTGGCGCAACAACTCAACTTCGAAGTTTCCTCGGAGGTAGTTCGTACTGAAAGTTATGTACAATGCGAATATTACTTACAGATGGCGCTGGAAATTGAGCGATGCTACGCCGACTACCAGCCAATCAAGGCAAACATCGACGTCGCGGCTCTCGTCTTCACCGAATTCGGGAAGGGACGCATCAAGACGTTCTCGTGTTCTCCGGACGCCTTCGTGCAAATGGCGCTCCAGCTCACTTACTACAAGGTAGGGTGCTTGTCATTCGGCTTGACACACATTGAAGCTAAAGACCGAGAGGTGTACCGTATTACGGTCCGTACTGGTTCGGATTTGAGTACGGTTACCATGAGAATGGTACGGTGCCGGGTAAAGTACGGCCTCGATGTCCCGATTCTAGTACCGTACCGTCCTCCGTACCATACTGGTACGGTACCGAGTACCATGATGGGGGTCAGTATGGTACTGAGTACGGTACGGCTTTGATTTACCTCACAATAAGTGAAACTGTATTGGTTTAGCTGCATAGTCGTTTCGTGCTCACCTACGAGCCAGCGTCCACCAAGTTCTATCGCAACTCGCGGACGGAGGCGCTCCGAACCGTTTCGAAGGATTCGTGCGCGTTCGTTCGTGCCATGCAGGACGGGAAGCTTTCAGTAAGTACCGCGAGTGTGCCGCATAAACTTCACTGGTTGGTTCATTAGACAACGGAGCGTATCAAGCTTCTCCACGCGGCTTGTGAAACGCACACCAAGAAGGGACGCTTGGCGATGACGGGCAAGGGAGTGGACCGCCACCTTTTCGTTCTCTACGTACTCAGCCGCGGCAAGGGCATCCAGAGCCCGTTCCTCGAGCACTATGTGTCGCAGCAGTGGACGCTAACGTCTAGTCAGGTTCGTTGCCCGCTAGAGACGCCGCGGGCACTACCCGTACCATGTGGTGTGCCGTATTGACCCCATCGATACCGTACCCAGTGTACTGACCCATCCTTAACTGTAGTCCATGCCCTACTGGTCCCTTGCGTGCTGTACTGATCCCTCCCTTTCTGTACTCCGTACCATACAGATCCCATCCTACCGTGCACAGTGCTGTATTTATCTCCTCCCTTCCCGGACGCCGTGGCTTACTGATCGCTTGCCGCACTGATCCTCTCCGTATCGTCCTCCGTGTTTTACTGACCCCTCACTTGCTGTACTACATACCGAACCGATCCCATCCGTACCGCGCTCCGTGCCGTACTGATACCCTCCGTACGTACTCCGTGGTACAGACCTCCCTCCCCACAACTTCGAAAACGGTATGGAGTACGGCATGGTACGGCTCGCCATCTCTACCGCCCATAACGCTTAGCTTAATGTCTCGCGTTCTAACGGTTTACCCTTTCCAGGCACCAGTTATGACGAATCTAGTCGACGAAGACGCCGACTTGAACACCGCATGGCTAGGCGGATCCTTCGTCCCAGTAGATCCAAACGGCTACGGCGTCACGTATCGCTTTGCAGGCAACCACAGCATTCCCTTCACAATAACTTCGATGCGTTCATGCGAGGAGACCGTAAGCAAGAGTGGAGCTTCCATCGATTAAAAATTTGATTTAGGATTCGGATCGCTTCAGGACGACCCTCAAAGAGTCACTGCTAGAAATGGCTGCTCTCTTCGAGAAATAATAATTTGTTCATGTAAAATTGTTTCTTTCGCGTAATCGGACAAGGTTTGCGACGATAGTTGGCACCGAGCACGTCAGTATCCAGCTCTTGTTCGTCCCAGTAGTAGCTTAGAAATGGGGTTGGCAACCTGACCGAACAGAGAATATTCTTTTAATGCCCACTTCAAAACTTGGGAACTTAATGATAAGGCTTACTTACTTCACGTTTTCTATCTTCTTCATCTGCCAATGGCAACAAGGAAATGGCATCAATGAAAGCTAGTTGAACTTAGGACTGTGCTATGCTTTGCTGGTCCAGCACGTGGGCTAAAGGCTTAGCCTTTACATTGCGTAATTCCATATGTAGACGAGGCGGATATTAACGATAAGTCCATGTGGGTTACGAATATGTCTTTCTGTGGCCGTGTAAACTTTGTGTGCTTTCGAGACGTCGCCTCACACTCTTGGCACAGCCGGCGTCTGGGAAAGCTAAGGTCAGTGGGAGCCGTGGTATAAGCGAGTCGGAAACGTGCGTACCACATAGGCCACGGTTGCGACCATTCTCATGTAGTCCGTCGGCCCACGACTGCGGCTATATATGTAGCTTTCGACGTCACAAGCCCATCGAAAGGATGTGTCGATGACCGCCGTTTGTGCGACTGTCATTTGTCTGAAAAAAGTTTCTGGTTGGTTTCGAATGCTGCTACCTGCGGGTCGGCAGAGAAAACTTACAGCCCGGCAATCGAGTTCAGCCTGAGCTGCAAGGGTATTGCCTTACACGTCGCCTCGCACATCGCGTAAACTGAACCGACGATGTAAACCAACCAGCACAAGTGAGCACCAACGAATAGTCGCAACATTTTATTCATTTACTGACCTTACCGCACAGCTTAAGTGAACACTGAGTGTAAACCGCTGGGCGCAAAAGCCATGCCCAAATACTACACATGCCCTTTCGGCGGCAGTAAGCTCCACATATAGGGCATGCGAGAACGAATTACGATGCCGGGCCATAATTTATCGTACTTATTCAGGTATCGGTTTCACACACGTTCAGCGCTACAGCATGCAACTAGCGGTATCCCATTCTGGGGGCTAACGAACAATCATATGAACAAACCGCTACGCCACGTGGCGCAGGCTCTTAAGCTGTTATAATTGTTAGATTAAAAAGAATGCTGTTTTACGTAGCCTCAAGCATAAATGAACCCAGCGAATAGGAGGACGCCGGAGGGTACACAGTCTTACCAACTTATCAGTCTGAAGCATTCTAGCGGCACCGACTTCTAATTCAGGTTCCATGTAAGGAAGGTATATCTTTGGCATGATGGAATGTGGAAAGGTTTGTAAGCAGGGCTGCTAGTCATTTACACGGATGCGCTATTAAACGGTGCGAAAAGTGGGCATATGTTAGCGGGAGAAATCTTGACGGGCGTTAGCTTCTACTGCGAATTGACACATTGCCTATCCGACTGACGAAACAGCACACTGGATAACACCAACCGGCATAACACTAACCGGCCATCCTAAATGAATCCACACCAGATTTTTGGTCTGGGTCTGGCTACGAGCCATTACCCAGTTGCGCTAGCGGGCTAGGAAACTAGAGGTTACGGTACCGTCTTACTTAATCTCAAGCATGGAAAGAAAGCCGTGCTTTGCATGCATTACGGAGAAGCCGGTCGATTATAAGGTATTCCGCTAGGCTGCCGTCGGAAGGAAAAACCCACATTATGGGCGTTTTGTTGGTGAGCGTGAGACCAAAGTATTTCCTCGCTGACTGCTACTTGGCACCTGCATGCGAATGTCCATAAGAGTAAGGTCGCAAGCCCAAAGTCCAAGATACCACACTCGACTCACTTCTCCTCAAGTGGTTTTATTGAGCTCGCATATAGGTACATACGGACGTTAAGACAAACACTGCAGTTTAAAGCCATTAAATGCCAGCAATTAAAAGTTCATTTAAACAGGTTTAGAGATCCAACCGACCATTCGAGGCGACGCAGGCGCGACACCATTAGCAGTTCCATTAGCCACAGCTTGCGGAGGCGACGCGTCGGCCGAGACAGGCTCGATCTTCTCGTCCTTTACCACGACGGTGTCACGCTTGAGCTCACAGTAGGACTGAACAGAAAACGAGGTCAGTTACCTAAAGAGACGAGGAGGGCTACATTACCTCTTCAAACTCCGCTTGTACGGTGACGATATTGACGCCTCGGTCGCGGAATAGCGACTTGACCATCTCCACCGACCGGATGTAGTCGCTGCAAAATGCCATGCGTGGCGCATGCCTTCGAACAAGGCTTCGTACTGTGCTTACCTATTCTTGTGCCGGAAAATTACATGTACGCTGGCAATGGTCTTGTCCTCCGTCAGCCGCCATACGTGCAACTCATGGACCGTCGAGATTCCGTCAATCTGAATCCGAATAAAATAGAGTAATCGCATAGAACCGAACTAACCTTAAGGAGGTCTTGCGTGACAGCGTCAATGTTGATGTCTTTTGGAGTGGTTTCCAGAAGAATCATCGCCGTCTCTTTGACTAAACTTGTCATTCGACGGTAATCTGCGAACTACGGATGCAGGCGACGAAACTTACTGAGTGGAACGGTCACCGCAACGAGAATAAGAACGATAAAAATGCTAAAGGGACAGGGCTAGTTGGTGACCTTGTCTACTGCTTACGTGAGAGTGGGGTCCAGATAGAATTTGACAAACTTGTTCTCCTCGAAAATCATAGTCAGGCCAGCGCTGATTATGACGATGATTGAGCCTAAGAGGTCGCTGAGTAGGTGCAGGAAGACGCCTCGCATGTTCAGAACTTTGCCTAAGTCATTGCGTTGGTCGTCGGTTAGCCTCAGTAGCCGTACCACCAACGCCTTTATCCTTCTTCTTCACCTGATTGGACTCCTTCGCATCTTCGACGGTCGACGGGAACTCCGTTGGTGCAACCATGGAGATTGCGAAGCCCTGAAAACATACTGCCGTACTGCGTGGCGCCGCAGTCGTTAACTTACTGCGTAGCTCTTTAGCGTCCGCGTGTCATCCTCGAACCCAGGTTGCGGCGGCTTGCTGTTCTCCACTGCGCTCACTTTCGATTTGTGCTCGTGACTGTGGCCGTGACCGTGACTATGCCCGTGTGCATGTTCTAAAACGGTAGAGGTGCGAAGATCTTAAGATAGGGTTCGGTGCCGTCCCGTTCCATAATGACGTTGCAGTTTTACTACGAAAACAGAATGACTCGGAAAAGCCGTTTCCTAGCTGTAGTTCAGTTCCGTTTTTAGTGGGGACACATCATTTTTCTAAGTACGAAACGGGAAATGGCGCAGGAGGGATCGGACCAAAACCGGCAACAAGTTCAATATTGTACATAGTCTTCGTACTTTGCACAGCTGAGCCTAAACCGCACATCGTGTTGCCTGTCGTAGACTTACCATGGAACAGCACGATGCCGATCACGTTAACCAACAAACCGACGACGCCTACGATGAGCACTATCAATGGCTCCTTGATCGCCTCCTCCTTTATAAAGTGGGTTATTGCATCCAGCAAGAGCGAGAAGCACAACGCGACGAGAAAGATGCCGTTCACGAGCGCGCCGAGCACTTCCAAGCGGACCCAGCCAAAGGTGTTGTGACGACTCTTGTGGGTAGCGAGCTAAAGAAACGGTTCACACTTAATTGCATGTCGACATTTTCATTTGGGTTAGATCCCCGCCCCCACCTGTGCCGAACAGCCGCGTTATTGTGTACCGCTTTAAGGAGCGGGACATGGAACGATTCGAAAAAAAGCCGTTTCTTAAACAAAACCGTAGAGTTCCATGCATCTTCAGCATGAACGGAAAGGCATTTTTAGAACATTTGAGGAAGACCAGCCAACGAAAAGGCCGAAGCCAAATTTTGCATACCCTGACGCAGACTAAAGCCACGGCGAGTGAGAGAACGTCGCTGATCATGTGGAAGGCGTCGGCGACTAGCGTCGTCGAATTATATAAATGACCGACGACGATTTCGATGATCATGTCCAGGAAGGTCATCACGAGCATAATGCAGAGGCTCACACTTCGCCAGAACATGGCGCCTAAAACAGTGTTCCTCTTCGTATATGACGGAGCCGTTGCACAAACAATATTCTCGTGCACGAATAGGATGCCCGTCAAATTGGATGCGGGTAATCGCTAGATTACTGGGTATGAAACGAGACTGGGCGTCCAAGGAAATTGCTGTGCTTAGAGGGCAGTAAGCACTCACTGCAAGTGTAGGAGACGCGACAGTGTCTTTGCTTGCGTAGACAACAGGCAAGAACTGGGCATGGTTGCGGACAATAAGATCGTTTGAAATTTACGACTTCATGGGACAGAACATGGATGTTGTTTATGGGTATACTAAGGTCCATTTTTTTGCTTTGATAATGGCGTGCGGAATAAGGTTTCTAGAACTTGGCAATGGGGTAAATAAACCGTACTGGTTTTTATGGCTCTTTGATGTGACGGACGTATTCGAAACAAATGACCGTAGTAATATGTGGCGCAGAAGTAGACAACAACAGATCAGTAGGTTATTCGATACTATACATTTTCCGGATTACGTATCATGCAACGACACACTGTCTGTGCCTCCGAGGCTAATACGGACGCGTATGCATGTTACGCGACAGCACTAGCTTCGCACTTTCAGACTCCACCTAACAGAAGGCGGAGGGTGGTAGAATGGTCTACGAAGTTCCAGTTACTTTTGACCGTGGTAAGGCATTCCAGGAAACTCAAAGAACTAGGCTTTTTTGTCTTGAGAATGGTCTCTAATCTTACTCGTTTTAGGGCTTTTTCGATGCGCCGAACGTGTTCGAAACAAACGAAAAAACGATATATTTGGCGCGAACGGAGAAAACAACAGGCCATTAGTCACGTTGGAACAATGGTTCGGATCGTGTTCAATGCCAATAATGCTGGTATGAGTCACGTACAGCACTGACGCAGCACGACCTCAACAAAGAAGCAAGCGTGCTTTGCCAAGCACAACTGTGTTGACGCGACGATGGTTGGTCACTATGGCACAAAGATACCTGTTGTGACGCACAGACAAGCAAGCCGTTCGGTTGTTTTCTTGCGCGCAATAAAAGTGCGTAGCTCACAACAAGGTAAGAATTGCTCAAAAGTACGATCGACGTTGGCTTGCAAGCATGCCGTACCAAAAGCCTATCAGATTACCTCCTCTAACAGCGGGACTATGTTGGTACCGGTGGTTGTCCGTTTTGTCCTGCACCACGTCAGTAAACAAACAAATGTATGGCTAGGAAACAACCCTAACCGCGTCGTGTGGTCCGATGCGTAGTCGGTAACAGTCGGGGACACTAGGCACGGAAGTGGAACTTGGATTTGCTAGGGCGAATGTACGAACAGTGTCTAAGAACGCGAAAGCGATCTTTTCTAACCGATGCGGCCGTGGATCCTGGCCTCTCCAATGTGGATTATTACTGGACTTAGCTGCTAGCATATGCTACGCTGGGGCATTTCGATGATGGCTAGTGCAAGCGATGGCATTAAATAACGCAGCACAATCGCACCAGTGATGGAGTCCTACAGCTTTTCGTACGCCTTAAATATCAGAACGATGCCGCTTTTCGATCCACTTAGCGTAATGGCAGAGGGTTACCGGCGAAAGAGATTAAAGGGTAACATTTATGCATTGGTTCTAACTGATCCACAGGGTGCTGTCGCTGCTGGTTGAAACAAAGAATGTCATTTGCGACTGTGTGGAGGCTACCTCCCGTGGAAATACTGCGACCTTTTAGCGTTACCGGCAGGCTTCTCCTATTGTCTTTTCCTTACGTTTTTAGCAAGCAATCGCGGCAACTTCGCTGAGGACTGTCATAAAAGCAACAGCAGCAAAAAGGCATAGCGCTAATCGTGTAACAATCCCGTAGATTAACGACAGCATAACATGCAGACAAAAGGTGCCAGACTCTCAAAATGGCGACAACGCAAGCAGACAGACAGTCGCAACGAGTCCGGCTGTCCACAAGAACGGCCGTACATCAATCTTGAAACACAATCAAAGGACGTGAACCACGGGGCGTCGGTCGCGCGACCAATTAGGTCACGTCACGTTGTCCCCGACCACTAGTGCACACCGAGAGACTTGCAGAATAACAAACAAACATTCTTTATCGAGAAGGTGGCAGTGGCTCAACGAACACAAAAGTGACTCCCCGACGTGTCCCCATTTGACCCCGTCCGCGGGACGGATTATGATCAACGACGCGGCGCGTGGCCCGCCATGAATCGCCTCACTCGCGTTGTATGAGTGAGCGGCTCATGGTGAGCCGCACACAATAATATGCGGAACGAACTCTTGACGCCTCTCCCGGCGTCGCAAGCGGGTCATCGATTCCACGCGACTTCCGGGAATAATTGAATCAAACGCGTGAGGAACGTGCGTTCCGGCGGGTCAGCCCGCACAGTGCAAACACTGAGCGGTCTCAAGGAGGAGGAGGAAGGAGGGCAGAAGCGCTTTAAAGCGACGATCCCTTATTTATTTGTAAACAGCCGCATGAAGCGGACCGGAAGGAATAATAGGGCGCGACGGAGTGAAAGCAGACTGATGCGGCCAGGTTACCTATTTGAATGGTCGGTGAAAGGAAGGAGAAAGGATCAAAATATCGCGAGTGACGTGAAGAAATAATAAAATGCGGGGTGGAGGGAACACAAAAATATGTGTTGTCGAGGTGAGAAGGCTCTGGTAGCATGCAAGATTATGTGGCCCAGCTTTGACAGGTTTTATTTAAAATAATCTCTCTGAATCTGCATTTGCTGCTACCTGTGAGCAACAAATGTTCTGTTTCCTTGAAAGCGATGCATTGTTTTTCCATGTCAAAGCGTTTTCCGAGGGGGAGCATTTTTTCCGACGGGGGGGGGGGTACGAAAATTCTTCCTAGGCGGGGATGGGTTTCTTTAGGATAACAACCAGAAAGGCTTAACAAGACCTACAATCCCTCCAGGGTGCACAAGAGAGCAGCTTACCGCCGAGAAAGTCGAACGGCCAAGAAAGTTTTTAACGAAAACCACAGAAGGACTAGTGCCCTGAGAATACTCGCCCCGGAAAAAAGTTGGCAGGTTACCAACGCCTTCCGTTTGGCGAAAAAATTCTCGCACGTACGCCACATTCATCGCCACCGTTTCGACGCGAAGGTATCATTATTTTTGCTGTTTTATACGGTTGATCTAAAACTTGAGCATTGCTTCAACTGAGAGCTTAATCGAAGGAAATTTCTGTTCCCGACTTAATGTTTGTGTTAGTATAGTGAGTATATATGTTTTGTGTTAGTATATATGGCGCTATAGTGAGCCGAGACCTACTGGCCGACACGACGCCCCTTGCGCTGGGCTTCACAGGCTTACGAGGCGGCATGTTCCGTGCCGTGCGGTTAGCCGACATACTACTCAGGGGCTTGTTGGCAATCCTCGACGCGGAGCTCCTTCAACGTTAGTGAGAACTTTAGATAGCACTCGTAATGTTTTTTCTAGACTTACGGGCTCGAACCCCTTGCGATTTGCATTTTATGCCGTTTACTGCGGTCATACCACACACACAACCTGTTCTAACGCTTTCGGGGCTGAGAGCGCATCCTGCCGGGCATACCAATCGGTGTTCCGCGACGATCAGTTCAACTAACAAACATGGGCGTTAGCCGAAAAAAACGTGCAAAGAAAGCATTATTTTTATGTTTCCCAGCGGCTTGCACTGGTACTTTTGGTCGCCATGGGGCTTTTTGTCAATGATCACTTGCAATTTCTTTCACGTGTTCCATGTGACTATGAACATCACATTCGCGTCACGCCAAATCCGCGACGATCAGGAGAAATTATGAGCTTAGGCTAGGCCGGTAGGTGCAGATGATTAGAAGTTAGCGCATGCCTTGCACTTTAGATCCTCGTTGTTCTTTGAGGATTGAGGAAAACGGAAGCATATGTCCTTAGTGATCGGAATACGAATAAACAAAATGATGTATAGTTCAACAGGAATGGCAGAAGCAACTTCTGCTTGTCACGCACTAAGCTCATAATAACACGGCCTTGTTAAAGCAGACAGCAGTTCAGCCGCAGAGTTGGCGCTTGAACTGTCAAGCCAAGCAGCAATCTGCGGTTCAGCATGCGTAAGTTACGAATAATTTCCATATAGGCATTCAACGGATGTGAAAGACAAGCGAATGCAGTAGCATGAGGACAACCACGAAGCGGGTCAGGTTTTAGAACGCATGTCGACTCCTCATAACCAAGTCTTAGTACCTTAGCCTAGTGCCTACCAAAAACATTTTGGGCAAAGTAAGCAATATTAGCATCGAAGTCCATTTAAGAAGGGCCAGTGCCACATTCAGGACTATAGTCTTTTTCCCGCTCGGGGTGCAAAGTTTGCTTTAGTTAACTCCCACGTAGCGGACTTCATCGACCATGTGGTGGAAACCGTGATGAATGTGTCGTCGGTTGCGTTCAACGGCCTTCTCCTTTACCTCATCGCGTACCACTCCAACTTCGGAACGCCCATCTACCAAGTCCTGCTTGCCATCGATGCGTCCTTGGACCTTCTCTTCGCCATCATCGTTCTTCTCGGGCAACCGGTGGGTTATAGTTGAAACATAATTAGGTTAGGTAGGCCCCTAAAATTGATTCAGTTTTAAAAGGCTCCATATATTGCCCGAAGTCGATGTAAGACGGTTTCCATTCCTAAAAACCAAGGGACATTTGATTAACGAAGAGACACTTTTGGGTAACTATCACCGGTGGCGGCTACTTGATCTACATAAGCAATGGATTCTTCGCCGGCTGGTCACATGACGTCGACATTTTCCTCATCTTCGCCTGGCTCTGGGTACTTCACCTGAATATCATGTGGATCCCGATACAGTTCGTCTACCGCTACACGTTCATATGTCTCCGCGAGAAGTAAGCCATCCTTGGAAATGATAGGACGGCCGTCCATGGTTTGAGCAGGCGGAGGAGAGCTGCCTTTCGGCGCCCCAAATCGTGGACAAGTTACCGGAGTAACCATTCCCCTATCAGCTCCTATCGGGCCGGGTCAAGAAGGAGTTGATCAAAAGCAGCCGGAAAATCCGGCCTACCTAGATGTGCTCATTTTTTGTCGAATACTGAAAGTGGCGCTGAGCAGCAATTTATGGCCCTAAATACTTCAGTCAATAATTACAGCGCTTCGAAGGCTAGACTCATCAACTGCATCACTGCACTCGTCTCGCTGTTGTGGGCCGGTGTTGGATTCGTGGTTAACTACGTCTACTCACGACCTTATGCGAGCTTTCAAGCACAGGGTAGCCACGTGCTTGCACTCAACTTCTGGGAAGTCGCAAACGACACGATCACCGTTGGATCGAATTTGGTTTGTTCTTATTTGCTATAACTCTTGAGCAAAGCCGCGGTCTAAATAGCTGCTCGTTTTTAGATGGAAGCAAAACTGCAGTGCTTCCTCGGCATGTGGTTCACTACGTGCGGATGCGCCATCGTAATTGTGGTAGTGGTTGAGGTGCATATCAAGCGGTTCTTTGGCGCGCATGCACCCCACCAATCGACCAAGAAGCTTCACAAGGACTTCCACCGAGCCCTTCTCGCTATGGTCGGTTTTCGCACTTTCATGTTTTGAAATAACAGCGATACCGTCGTAGAGAGGAGCAGCATCGATCGTATTATCCACGTTTATGTAGGAAAACATCTCCTAAAAATGTTTTCATTGAATTATCAGCGGCGACGTGCGATAAATTATCCCAAAGCATTTTCTCATTTATTTTTCATGTTTTCGTCACTTAAATACAATTCTGATAAAAAAAAAGCCTTTTCATCTGTTTTGCTTTTGAAAAAAGCTCAACCCTTCAAGTCTCCTGTCGGTCATACGCTTCAGGGTTTCCTCACTGAAAATTATCCATTCATCTTTGATTGCTTGTACACGTGACTTATCCTAGGCCATGACTCCATTGGTCACCACGACGACTCCTGTCATGTACTACATCAGTGCTTGTCTGATGGAGCTAAGCCCCGGGCCCATCCAGGTGTTCGTAGCGGTGGCATGCACGTCAATAACGATGTTCAACCCTCTCACCACAGTCCTCTTCATGCGCTGCTATCGCGAAGTCGTCTTCAAGCCGTGCATGCGCAAGAAAGTGAGAGTCGACGCCGGCACGACTCAAGCAACGGGCCTATCCGTCGCACCCTCTATCGCCACGCTGACACCTACTGGCACGTAGCTACGCTCCAACGCCGAAGGACGTCTCGACCCTACTTTACAGGGTTCTCCAGATAATCTCACAGTTCCTAAAGGCTACTAAAATACCTAACCAATAATCAATAAACTTCTGAGCAACGTTTGTTGCACCGATTCTTGCCCCGATATGCCGAATGGGGAGGGGCAGGTGGGTACATTTATGACTGTATTCTTGGACGTTGCATATTATTAACTTTTGCACTTCCAATGTAAAGATCGGCAGCCGTACCTCAGTACGGCGCGTACCGTACTGCTTTGGAAGAAAGTGCGGTAAGGGAACGTCCAGAAATTGTGTTAGCATAACAGGGGGAGGGGGGGGGTCAGCCGGTTGTTAACAACCGTTATAAAAAATTAATACTACGCAGTGTTAACAAGGGGGGGGGGTAAAAATCGGCTTAGTTAGCTAGCATAATTTCTGGACGTTCCCTAAGGCGGGGTCTGCCCTGTATGGCGTTCATTAGCGGGGTGTCAGTACGCTAGGGAATAAGGCGCCATGCTGAGTACGGGACGGGCATATACGCGCTATTAATCAACACCAAGCTAGGGAAATGGTGCGGATGCGACACAAAAGTCCAGCTAAACACCTGTAGTGTTTTGAGAGGCCCGTGATTTTCGTTGCAGACTCATTCGTCTCTACTAAGTGCAATGTCCGTCTTCGTGATGCGCTGGTGGCCTGGTAAACTACGAGGCCACTATAAGGACTCATTACGTTTGTTTCAGCTGTCGGCATCTTTACGCGAGCATAGAGGAAGAGAAGGAGCAGCTGTATTCGAAGAAACAATTAGGGTTTTTGATCAGAAGTCATAATTAACAGTGAAACAGAGGCTACGGATCATATGAGCCATTTACTGAAAACGACAGCGGAGTAAAGCAAAACGAACTTTACAGAAGTAGAGCCAAAACATTTTCAAAGTTTTCACTGCCACGTAGCGTTCAAACTTTATACGAGGTGGACCAGCCGTTGCGGGTACAAGCATTTGTCGCGCCAGTACGTCGGATATTTTCAGTATCAAAACTGCCACGCGGGACTTATATCTTATAAGTCTGGGTACGAATCGTATGGCTGCAAGCAGCAAATTTAATATGCAGAAATAAAGCACAACGACTGCACTCAGTCTTTACTTTGCCCATTAAAGATTGTCAAAGTTGTCAAAGGGATTGCGAAGCTATCGGAGACAGACGCAGACTCGCTACGACTCATTTGTTCCTCCGACAGTCGGCAGCCATGCTGGCTCGCAACATGCACTACGCCTTTGCGGGCTGATACAAGCACTTTAAATACAGGTCGAGCAAAGGAATGCAGAAGCAGCATATTACGAGATCTCTTCCTACAAATATCACAGGCCTTAACACAATAAATGAAAGCTCAAGAGATCATGAATATCGAATCAACGAAATGTCCTTGAAAGTGTCGGCGACACGGAACCATGATATTACGGCTACATCGGAGTCGACGGTCCCCGGTCCCGAGCGTACCGGTGGTCTTATTCTTAGGTAGGCGTGCACCTGTTCTTCCATTCTCGTCCGCGCTGCACTAAGGTGCTTGTAGAAGCACGCTGTTGTATAAGAAAAAAGTAAGAAGAGATCTGTGTATGCTTACAGATTTCGTCCGAAACTAATAAACACACCGTTTGTTCCTTAGATTTTTGTGTGATACTGAATGTTAAGCGGACAATGGGGCCTTTGCTGTCCACAACTATTGCTGTGATCTTGAATGCGGTATCGAGCGCATTTGCTCTAGCGGTTGTTGTCTTCATTATTGGAGCTGGACGCCGAGACAAGCACGTTCGAAGCGGCTTCTACGTCACATTCGTGTCGCTCACGATTGTGGACATTCTTCGCGCAATCTTGGTTCGTAGGCATCCTGCACTAACACTCGGTACACACATAGATCAACAAACGAACCGGTCGTGACTTGCTCGTATCGCAGCCGTACCCGTAGTAACCCTACACGTACCGTACCAGTACCCGCATTGTACGGCTCTTTACGGCCCGTAACACATATTTACGGACTACCACTACGGGCCATAAAGGCGAAAACACGGCCACACATTCAAGTTGTGCAAGTTGGCGCCAGCCTCACTTAGCCGCGCCTTTCCGGTAAGGGTCCCGGTCTCCAGTATTCATGAGTTTAGGAATTCGTGTCCACCCACATGGCTGATATGGGCTTGTACTCGGCGTCGTTTATGAAGTCCGCCAATGTGTACGCGAAAGTCTGCGGCGAAATCCTCGAGTCGTGTCTCATCTTTCAAGCCATTGCACGCGTCAGCGTCGCCTTTAACCGATCCTCGTGCTTCGCATCTGCGCGCCTCTACAAGTGGCTGTGGAGCGGGAAGATGCTCGTATTTATGGACGCCCTGCCGTTCGTCCTAACTTTGCTAGTCAGCGCCTATCGTTTCCCGCATCCCATCCGCTATCTGCAGCCTAAGAGGGACGAACTGATCTACGTCGTGTACGGGGAAGAGGACTTTATAAAAAGTAACTTGCACTTCAAAGATTGATTTTATTGCTTCTTGCCAGTTGCGTGCAGAGATGTGCGCCATCGTGTACATCGTCTGCTCACTGATAAACCTCTGTTTGGACACTATCTATGCAGCCACTATTTACAAGGCTCGAAATGCGGGACTGACCACCAACATTAGGAGTAACCCAGACGTACGACTGTTCGGTAAGTTATACCTAGGGCTGGTCGTTCGTTAGGTCCGGAATCGACACCGTCCGAATCGAGCGCAATTTAAACCGAGTCCGAGTCCAAAAAAGCCCAATACCGATGTCGAATCCGATCCCCAGCCCAGTTATCTCTATCGTTTCAACATAACCTGTGCTTCCTACTCGCTGGTCAACTTCCTCTTTATGCTACTTGTCACCGATATGGTTCTTTGGCAGGCGTCGCTTCCGATAGTTCCGCTGCTAACCGACTTTCTTAGCAGCCAGGAAATTGGCACTTATTTGTTCGTACTAAGCGGGTACGCGTCGCTGGGACCGGTTTTCTTGGTCTTATTAAAGGAAGGTTTCTGTTAGGTTACAGATAGCTCTTAGGGGCTAGCTTATTTTAATCGCCCATCCCGGTTGTCGTCAAAATGGAGTCATAGTTCTCAACAGTATTCACTCTCAGTCTGGCTCAAGCCGTCGACGCAGCAATCTTTGAGCAAGTCACTGTTAGAACGGCTGCACCATGGGCAAGATAATACAAATGGACTCGTACTAGTGCCTGCTCTTCGCGCTCATAAACGCAGTGCATGCGTGTACCTACGTCATGCCTCATTGCCGCTGATGCCAACATCACGCGTCCGTAACAAGGTCCACATTTACAGGTGCCCGCGCTTTATTTCAGTCGTAGTAAAGTATGGAACATCATTGTCTACTCCTTTCAGCGTTACAGGATAGTGGTATTCAGAAGACTGGCAAGCAAGCGTTCCATGTTTCCAGCGACGTGAGCTTTGATTCCTAAAGCAGGGAAGTCACCTTGTTAACATGAACACAAATAGGCTTAAGGCGAGATGTGTCATTATGCTTTTCGGGGACGTCACACGACAACATGTTGCACCAAGCAGTGAGGAATCACAAGCAAGGGATTTGCATAGAAGGCGTTATGTTGACCAAACCTGCGCTAACGGTAAGTTATTAGTGGTGCTTGACAGTGCTAAAGTAGTAGTGGAACAAAGTTCATATAAACGCTCCGACAACACTCACCTTTTCGTCAAATGTAGTGGCTTCGAAGAAGAACTGAGACAAGTCCATCTCTGGCATGAAGTCCTTGAACGCGACGTCACCGAGCTGCACGCATTCTTCCTGCGGAATGAAGGGCGCCAGATTCGCACCGAATTTCTCCATGTACTGCGCTAGCTTCTCTGAAGTCGATGGGCCTTACTTCCGTAAGACGTATGAGCAAATACCTTCGTCCTCGTGCGATTCGTTGTCCCCTTCCTTGTCCTTTTCTCTGGTCTTGCGTTTGGCCGTCGGTTCATCGCAGTCTCCTTCGTCGGGCTGGCTTTTTTGCTGGGGTATGCCGGCCAGAAGATTGGCAATATCCGGTAAAGGTGCCGATGGCAAGTCGTTGATATTAATAGCCCCAGCGCTGGTGATGCCGCTCTTACGCCGAGACTTCTTTCTCTGTCGCTCGGCAGGCTTTCCCGAGCACTTGTCATTTTGTGCTGCCGAGTCCAGCCGAGGCTCAACGACGCTACCGTTGTGACGACGCTTCAGGCTGCTTGAAGCTGCTCGAGTAGTGTTCGTAGCAGACGCGAGAGTGTTGGTTTCATCACTTCCGGTAAATAGTGAAGCGCCTAAAGTTTATTTCACCCAAACATGTAGGAGTCATGCACTTTCTACCTAACAGGGAAGATTGAAGTCCACTAGAAAGCACTAAATCTACGTCGGGGTTCGGAACGGAACTGGACGCGGATAAATATTTGTTAGCGTCACAACTCACGTTCAAATCGGTAGGATCCTACGCCGCCTCAACCCAGTACAGGTAGCTCTGAACGTGGCGATACTCGAACTTACTGGCTTCAAGGCCCGCTCGGGTGAGTGCCATCTCCGAGAACGAGCGGATCTTCGGTTGCACATGGACCGGTGGTACGGTTCGTGCAGTGTGCGTATCGCGACGGGAGACTCTTTCGGTGGTTTCCTCCGGCGTACCGCTTCGAGAACGCGTGTCCAGTCGCGCGAAACCGTTTGTGAGGAAGGTGTCGTCGTTGAATACGTCCATGCTGATCGATGTTATCCGTCTGTAGCAGTTCAATACCTAAAAACACGGAATGAATAATACCTCGGTCAAACAGAGGACATGAATGACACGACGTTATGACCGATGTTCAAAACATAGCGGCACCAGCTGGCGCCATGTGCAAAGCACATCAGCTTAATGGGTACGTGGCGTTAACCATCTTAAGACGCTCCGCTAAAGAAAGATACCAAGCGGCTTATAGTATTCTACAGACGCATCCATCTCGCGGCCGGAAATGCGCACATCTTCGGATTAAAATGGGCAAAACCTCTTAAAGACTTGCATACCGGCTTCACGAGTGGAAGAATTAGAAGGGATTGGCTAAGAGTGTCCGCTCTATGTTCGCCTAAGATAGCTCCGCTCATGGTCGCCAGTGCGACGCAAGATCGGGACCGCATAGAAAATAGAACAAATATGACACATAGTTTCCCGAAGGGGAAGTTACCGAAGGGGAAACACTTCGAACAATGGGATTAACACAAGCAACACGGGAACATTTCAGACACAGGTAGGCAAACATGTCAAGTACGACGCGAAAGTATGACTGGAAAAAATATGGTCTCACGTGAAATAGGGGAAATTATGAAATTAGGGGGTGAATTTCCCGGTTATTCTAGCTTGCCAAACGTGTGTCGCTTCAGGAAAGCAAAAACGTCCACGCACGGTTGACCACGTTGCGTTCATCGACGAGATCGATGAGGAACCGGTCGATTCCAGTCGCATTGGTTCGCGGGCGGTTAATGACTCCGTCGTTGGGCCTGCGAGATGCTTTCTGCTTCCTTTCATCGCCAACAGTTTTGGTTACGACCTTAGAGAACACGCACCTGGGTGTTATACTAGATAGATCTCGGCAAGGACATGTCATACCTGTGAGAATGTCACAAAGTAAGATGAGCTTGCTAAGCAGGCGCTGCTATGCGTGTTGCTTTGCGGTCCGTATACGGAAGATTAGGCGCCAGACGGGAAAAGAGATGCTAAGCATGGCTCTCTATTCGGACTTCTCACGTAAATAATGAATTATACACTGCAAACGGTCTCGAAAGCTTCGAAACGAGCTTTCTTGCAGGGTCGCTTGCATGCAAAAAGCACGTTATCAGCCCACAAAAGTCAATGAAAGCAAGGTGAATGGGTGCTGCACCGCTGGTCTATGGCCACCGCTGGACGCCAACTTATCAGTACCTTCTTTGGTCGACTCCATAAAGGTTGTTCAGTAGCAAATCAGAAATTGTGCTTAATACGTCCAAGGTAAAGGAGTAAGCGATGAGTTCTTCACTTAAGTATTCCGGGCTGAACCTTTGCAGAAACTGTGAATCCCACAAAGGACGCTGGAAATTGCTGACTATTATTCGGCGCCTGCCATTGCCGAGACGGCGAGTCTCGTCGCACGAGAGTAATGCCATCGGCTATAGCGCGTAAGCACGGGATTAGTAAGAACATGCTTAATTTAATTGTGCCATTGGACTACACCCTCTCGCCGCCCGTACATGCCATCACCACCCCCTTAGTTGCGAGCTTACAAGGTTCTCCTTTGATCTCCGCGAGAGGTCACCTGTCGGGCGTAATCCACCGTGGTAACGACACCGCTTCACATTATATTTCGTGTGAGACACGACGGTATAGTCGAGCAGCGAGCTCCGGCTCAAGGAGCGCTCCAAGATTTTAGTGTTTTCTGCTCATCCGACAACGCTTTTCCGCAAGTGGCCGTCGGCTAAGTTGCCTTGATAAGCATCGACCTGCGAATCCACGAAGCATGTGCTTGATTCGTTTCGCAGATCATTAGCCGTTTGAGAGCCTGCCGTGGAGTGGGCATTGATACTTTTGCGGGTGCCCGCCGGACGCTTTGCCTGCGAAACTGTCGCGTTCACCCGGTGCGCCCTCCGAACTTAAGCGGCATAAATAGGTCGCTTGGTAGGCTGGTGCGTTATGCAATCGCGATTTCCGTGGCTTAGGCTTATAGATCGATCCATCGATTTCCTCGATGTAACCGGGCCTCGTTATAATACTTGTACTTTAATGACCATGTGACTTTATCTTTTTAAAGCAACACGTTTGCTTGTTGCTTGCCATTGAAACGAGCTTTTCAGCTTTTAGGATTTCCGCAAAGTGGTTTTTTTGGGGAAATGAATTAACAGACGGAATGCACTAAGGGCGTCCTTTTTGCTAGTTTATTGTGTCTATTTGTCCCGTGCTATGTGCTATGTGCTAACTGCGTCATACCGTTCTAGCCGGGTGATTCTCGCGTTCTTGTAAATGCCTTGTCTTCGGAACATCATTCTGTTTTCTAGACCGTGAGTCATGTCGACCAGCGTCACCGTCCCGGTTGCCTTCCTGCTTGCACGATGCGACGGCTCTCTGACTTTGTTGATGGACCGAAGCGAGAAGGTGGCGGTCGGTACCGCAGTCGACGCGTTCGTCGGAGTACAGATCGCGAAGACAATGTAAGAACTGAAAGTTAAAGAGGAAGCGAACACCGCTAAGGATATCTGGACAAGGGGTCGTTCTAGTGACTAGAAACCGGCTGGGTCGTACATTAGGCAGCGCTTCGCCGTTATTCAAATATCGTACTTACTCCGAAAAAAAATCCCCTCTAAAATGTTGAAAAGTGGTGGAATTTCCACTGTATCTTTCGAGTTCTGGCCTAAGAATGACGTCCGCGATTCCGGCGAGCACTTGCCTTCTACCCTGGGTAGGATCTAGATGGCTTTGATTGGTGAACCAGAAACGGCAACCCAAGTTGGCAGGTGTTTTTCGTTAATTTGCCTACTCGTTTTAGCCAGCTCATGCTCGAAAATGTCCGTCGACTCTGCGCTGTAGCAGGCTTCATCGTTTTGAAGAGCGACAATGGAGCCGCTGCCGAGGCGTTGTTCGTGGATGAGTGGAATTTGACACACGCAGACGGGACGTGGAAACTTGAGATGATCTTCCTGGAACACGGTTACGACAAGGTTAGTTACAGACTTTTCTGAGCCTGTCGATGCGATTGACGCGACCGAAGGGAAATTCACTGAATCCGCTTGATTAGTTTAATCGCAAAAAAACCCGGCGCCGTCTTTGCAGCAGCTGCTTTCTTTTTATGTAGGCCAAAACATGCTCATTTTTTAAGCGGTCATCTCCATTCGGTTGCGCTCAGTCCATCTGCGTCGACTTGTAGTAGTAGTAGCTCTAGTGGTACACCTTTTAGCCTCTGCGTAACATCCACTCGCCGTTCATGCTCAAGGCCTTCGTCAAGCAAACCGAACAGTCCCCGACATCGGACAGTCCTGACGTCGTCCCTGCTACATCCGAGCAAAGTGTGCAAGCTCCGGCACTAGCAGCCGCTCCGACTGTCAACGTCAAGCAGGAGCCCCGCTCGAGGCCGATGCGCATTGCCAACTACGCTTCGCATGACGGTGTGTCGGCGGACCCGCGCCTTCTGTCGTCGCACTACTCCACCTCGGTGTACAAGACGCAGCAGCAGTAGCGGTCGATATAGGCATGAAAATGGAAGAATCACTTTCGTCACTGATGTTGCTATGCGAGTTTCACGAAATAATGTTTTCTGACATTTGCACCTGAACCGAGTTCAGACGCTCGATGAATGCGCTCGATGAACATTTCTGCCCTTGTAAGTGCTTGTATTCCATCGAGTGTTGGACTTCTTCCCCGGATCCGGCGTCGGGTCCCCCACGTTTCGAGGTCGAATTCCGAGAATGACCCTCGTTACGTCCAGATATCAAACGTCGGAAAGGGATATGGTCTAGCGGAGCGCCATTTTAAATATAATTCGGCATGTCGGAATAGACGTGTTTATTCGGAATACAGGAGTGTATCTCCTAATTCGTATCCGGATGCCAAAACGATCAGTAATTTCGTATTTGGAATTCCGAGACACTTTCGGGGGGCTCCCTAACATGTCGACAGCGTAATATTTCTGTGTTCGTCCTGCCAAAAGTTAACTTCCGCCAAATCCGCTCCTGACTATGGTAGATGCCTTTTCCGTGACGGTCCATAACTCACTCGCGGCGACGTTCAAAAAGCGTGCTCATCCGGTGCAGCCCGCAATGGATGCGTCTTCGCGTTGAAAGCACTTCGTCCAATCTGCAGCCGATTCGGCTTTCCATTTGCACCCCATTTACACAGCACCACGTAGCTGATGTACGTTCATTCGTAAAGCTCGTTCAGTAACCCCTGCTGCCAGTTGCATCAAGCGGAGACCAAGCCATAAAAGTCTTCGCTAGAGTGAGTGGGATCGAACCCACAATGTCAAATAAAGCTTGCCCATTCTCTGCGCACAAATAAACAGGGTGATTCATCCACGTCGGATTCGACATTTGATGCAAAACAATAATAAAACCCGTGGTGAGAAATGCAAGGAGATCATCGTCAGTTCTTCGGTGAAGTCTTAGCATGGCCGTGTGGAAGCGGCGGTTTCTTGAAGACATGATCCGGCTGGTGATTGCCGCAGCGGGAGCGCATGTTGGTTGCCTCCGAAAGTGGTAGCTTGCGTAGCGGACCTAGACCTAAAAGGCATCGGTATTACTCGCCAAGTATGATTAGGTATCCGATGTGCATTATTCGGTAAGATTCTTCCATTCTTCCCATCCCGTTTGGATTGCTTATAAATTCTCCCTCCCCTTCACAGCGCCTCTCTTAAAATGCAGTATTTACGCAGCCTACGGAAAGAAACTATGCCTAAGGATTGAGCTTAATCAACCGGAAAAATTCTAAAGTATAGCGTGAGGAAATACGCCATATTGCGATGGAGAATTGCAAAAGTAGGGGGGAAACCTAAAATCAAGTGAGGGCGAGGTTCCGACTTTTTTCATTCTCCGTCAACTTTAAGTCACAATAAAAAGCATGAGACTCGTATCAACATTCTACTTTGAGACTTACCGTTCGATCTCTCCATGAGTGCGTTAGCCGCGCTCGGATGAATGAATCGCCTCTTTGCCGGCGGCTCGGCTGCTTCCTGTTGAAGTAACGGCGTCGGAGGCATCAGGTGTGCGAGCTGCAGAAGATCCATGAGAATGCGTGTTGTGTCAGGCATCTCAGCCGCAGGGAGGTCGTTAACATTGAGAGGTCGCATGATGATGTGGCCGAAACGAATGGCTAAAAATATGTAAATAGCAAGTAAATTGCAAGCGCATTTCAAACTCGGAACGCGTTCACGCATGCGAAAGAAGCACGAATATAGGTATGAGGCCCCACTCACTTTCGAAATTACAGCTTTCTTAGCAAATACTCTTGCCATGCAGCCTTGCACCAGTGGCGTATTTTGGGGGGGGGGGAGGGGCGGAGCGCCCCCCTCGAGCTGGGCCGAAGGCCCCGCGAGGTAAGGGGGGACCAAGGCAAAAGAAATTTTCAACGCAACTTTACCAGGAAAGCCTAAAAATCTCGTTGACGGCGCCTGCGGCGGGCTTGTTTAGGCTAAATACGTGATATTCGGGACTGAAAAACCATTGGGGCCTTGAATTTCCGATGAACTTTATTCCAAAAAAGCCCAAAAACACTTTTTGGCGGCGCCTGCGGCCGGCTATGTTGGGTATGAACAAGCCAAAATCAGTGTTAAAAACCACTGTGGGGCAAAAAAGGGAGACTTCGGAATGCTACCAAAGCGAGGACCAAGGCATTTTTGGGGTCCCCGAAAAAATAGATAAGGGTCCCCCCTTACAATGCCCCCCCCCCCTGACCGGACCCAAGCTACGCCACTGCCTTGCACTCGGCTTAATAAATCTTTCCGTGAAGAAATTAACTCGAAGTCATATGTGGAGAGTACTCGCGTTACCTAAATGCCTCCTCTTAGTGTAAAGCCTTCGCCAAGTCGAGTGTGCGCACGGCCACCGCCTTAAACAAACAAAGGCGAATGCCGACAAAAGCAATATCAAGCGCACTTATATACGTGCCGGGTTCAGCCACGTATTTAGGAAGTAGATCCGGGTTGCTGCCGGGCGGCGGCCATTAGCCACGAGGAACATGAACAAGAGAAAAAGACACGTTCCCTCGCGAGCTGCGCCGATAGCCTTTATCGCTGGGTGCACGTCCGCCGCGTGGCGGCTGTCGCGAAACGTGCAAGAAGCAAATTATGGCTTCGCTATGGACTGCGCCCCTTTTGGAGTAGTTTGTTTTGTTAATCACCCAAAAGAGGCAGGTAGTTTGCTTCGGGTTTTGTCACCCGATTTAGGCGCACATCAATCATGCGGGGAAAGGTGCGTAAAAGTGTAATTCGGTACACGGTTATAAAGGGTAGCAAGAACTGATTTCTGTCCTAAAAAGGGGGAAAACAAGTGTGCGAGGCGGGAAAGTGACAAAGAAATGAGCGCTGCCAATGCGTTCAGACGGAGCATAGAGTAATTGGGCGTAATTTAAAGGGCAAGAAGACAGCATAAAGAGAGTGGCAAAACTGGCCACAAAATGTGGCCGCAGAGTTGCATGCATATCGGAAACAAATCATGAACTACAAGTCCGAAAGCGGGCAAACTTAAAAGGATTCATCCAGAAAGCGTTGGAATGCGTACTCATTCTTTAGCTAATGTCATCACAGGTGCTAGGTCTCGTTTAACTACGGCTTGATGCATGCATCAAACTTTCAGGGGGACCTATTGTCATCAAAATGTTTAACGTGGAGCGAATAAACCCGACTTGCTATTCACCAGCTGTCGTACGACGCCATAACGGACTTTGGTCGCTCTTGCTCACCAGGACTGTTCCAGCTAACAAACACGCACATTGTGTCACAAAAAAAAACTGAAATCAATGCGTGTGTCTTGAGAGAGCGACGACGTAAAAGCTAAAAATCGAGCTGTTACCGACGAACTGCAAACACAGCCAGCCTCGCGGCGGGGGACGTGAACAGGCAGCACACGTGTGCTCGAAAACATGTGATCTCGGTCTTGTTCCGCATCGCGTACCGGGCCCACGTACCGACGCGAACTACAAATAAAGACTTGACGTTCACGTCAGGCTGGTTAGAAAGGTGCCCGCCTGTTATTGCATTATTGATGTTTGTCGTTAGAAGAGTTTATCCGAATCTTCGATAGACCTTGTGATTGTCTCACGGAAGCGGCCGGTTAGAGGCGGCTCGTAACGCCGGGGTTTCTATCGTCAACGTGGATGTGAGTAGCGGCTTCGATCGAAATCTGAGTTCCCGATAGTGCACCGTAGAAGGCTGAATTCGAGGACATTGTCACCGCCCTTGTAGAGGTCACGGTAAACCATAAATAAAGTAATATATCCGCCTTAGTAGACCCACGTGCAACAGCTGGAGCAGTGAAGACAAACAGGAAGCCACTTACCTATTCGAAGATCGAAGATAGGAGCGCAACCACAAACGACCGGAGTGTACTATCATCAGGAGGCATGGGTTTTAATTGTCTTAATGAATCGGTCCGCAATCTGCGAGGTCGAACAGGAGCGTTATTCCTTACCCTCGTAGTTGTGAACAGTGGGTACTTCCGCGATTACGCGTATTTTCCCTATTGAACAAATACTAGAGGTACTGAGCTCCAAAGCTTGAGCAGACCATCATTTCCATTGGAAAGTTTTCGTTCAGGGCTGCGGGATGAAATTTGGTTGACCGAGACTGAGACCGAGACCAGACCTACCGAGACCGAGACCGAGACTTGAAATTTCGGCTCAAAATGCCCCGCCGCGGTCAAAATGTAAAAAATTCGGTTAATATTGGTCCACCGCAGGCGACACCAACGAAATTTTGGGTGAAATTTAGAGAAACGTAGTGGAAATTTCGTAGGTCGGCGCCTAGCGGCGGGCTATTTTGGCCTTTTTTTCTCATGACCGAGACCAAGACCGAGACCAGACCCCCCAGAGTCTCGGTTTTCGAGACCGAGACCGGGACCCGCAGCCCTATTTTCGTTATTCGTACAAGTTGATATGCTTTATAAGGAGGACAGATCGACCCAGTCATCATTTTATCCACGTAGCGCACGGTATGCGTGGAGATGCCAACGACAAGTGTCTGCATATGCGCCTGTAGGTCATTTGTCCAGATTGACTCCGTCATCTTTGTGTTGTTCGACTGCAGCGACGGCCAAAATGATGACATACAGGCCTTCGGTGACGAAAGCTGCAACGAGTGAAATAAAGGCCAGAGCCACCACTTCCTTTGCGGTCACTTCACAGTCGGAACCGACACGATTGGCGCATTCTTCAAACAGCTAAAACATAAGCTCGAGACATGGCCACTGGAATGTTACCGACGTACCCGCAAAAATAAAAGACGCGTAGATGAACGATCCCATGACGAGAATAAGTGCCAAAGCCTAAACACGCTTATGTAGCGCCAGCCACCAGGGCTGGGGATCTAAATTTTCAAACCGATACCGATAGTGGGAAAAAACTAACCGATACCGATACCACCAAATGGGCCGATAGTATCGGAAAAATGATACCGATACCACAGCATACTTTATTTTTGGGCATTTAGTAAGTAGGGCTGGGGACCCCTCGTGTCGAGGACCGAGCCGAACTTTGAACCGGCCCAAAATTTAAAACCAAATCCGAACACCAAACATCGAACCCCAAAAAAACCTCAAACTCCGGTACCGAACCGAACATCGAACCTTTTTGACCGCAGGATTTACTGGGTTAAAGCCCATTGACGCCAACTGAACCAGCGAATTATTCGTTTAAAGCCTTCCATAGGAAGAGCTCAGAAAGTATGTGATGCTCACATGTATGGAGACAGCAGGCCGCTAGGCGCTACCAGAGCAAATTTCCGCAAAAACTGCAAAATTTTCGTCTAAAATCTGGTAGCGGTATCGGGGCCGGCGCCCGTGGTCGGCCTACGAACCCCTTACAGGGTTGGCTGCCATCCGGTCGGCGTCTAACTTACATGGATAATCGATAAAAAGGCGTACACCACTGAGCGATGAAAGACGAATGCGTTAAGCAGGAGGATGACCGCGATGACGATGCCGAACCCGGAAAAAGTAAACACAAATCGATGAACTAAGGAAGTGTCCTCGTTGACGTGCTCTCTCAGTGCAAGGAGCCATGCAAGAACCACGGTAGACACCATAAGACTCGTAGTGCCGAATGCCCTCGCCCAGATCTGAACGAGTACAATTGAAACCTACCGTATTTACTTGAATAGAAGCCTACTCCCAAAAACGCGCCCAACGGGCATAGTTTTGAGCATCCTATTACGATGTGCAATGATTTTGCTCTTATACCCAAAAAGTGCCAGGGACCAAAATGTTACACTTTTCCATTCAAGGCCGACGTTTTGAGACTCTGACACTTATAAGCCCATGGGCTTCTGTTCGGGTAAAAAGAGTACCAATGTAAGAGCGCCTTACAAAGATGTTAAAGCGGAAGTATTTTGCCAACGCCGGCTTCGACCGAGACGTCGAAGAGGCCTGCACAATCTGCTGGCTGTCGTCAGGTGGCGCGCCATCGCTGCGTGGTTGGCGCGCGGAGACGTTGTTGACATGGCCGGCTTGGTTCGAATCGTTGGTGTTCGCGTCCTGTTCACAGCGACACGTGTCTGCGCGTGTCCTTGGATGTAATTTGTCCCGATTGATTCCATCTTCGGCGCCTTGTATGATTGCCGCCTTTGCCAAAACGCACACGGAAAAAACTTGGACGATGAATGCTGCGGTGAGTGAAACGATAACCCACGCGAGTCCATGCTTTGCTTTCTCGTCACAGATAGAACCCTCATATTTGGCACACTCGCCAATCTCAACTAAACACATGCTCTAGACGCGGCCAATGGACATCATTTTGCTCTTACCTACAAAAATATAACCCACGAAGACGAATAACCCCAGAATAAAAAGAGCGACAAAAGCCTAAGCAAGCACTGCATAATGTCAACCACTCGGCATCGACTTACGTGTATAATCGCCAAGACCCAGTACACGATCGACCGGTGGAAAACGAACGTGTTAAGCAGGAGGATGACCGCAACGACGATGCCCAACCCGGACAAAGTACAGACAAGTCGACGAGCGAGGGAAGGTTCCTCAAAGACATGCTCGCTCGGTGCGAGGAACCACAGAAGAACCGCGGTGGACATGGCGAGACCCGCAATGCCGAATGCTCTTGCCGCCCAGATCTGAATCAGTACGCTTAGGGGCTGTCCAGAAAATATGTAATCATTACATCGCCTTTTTACCCCTCCCCCTTCCACGGGGCGTAAGCAATTTTTGCACTGATTTTGTCGGAGGTCCGACCCCCCTCCCTGTAATGATTACACATTTTCTGGACAGCCCCTTAGGACCTACCAAAGTAAGACCGACTTACGAAGATGTTCTGATCCGCAGAGACGTTGCTGACATGTCTGGCGTTGCCCGAACTGTTAGTGTTCGCGTCCCGGGCAATTAGAGGCTCCTCGGCTTAAGAACGGTTGGATGTGGACGACATCGTCGGGAGCACCGAAAAATGAAAAGTTCGCCCGATCATTATTAATTAATGTCTAAAATTACTATGGCAAATTTTGTTCGATTTCAGGTATTAGAAGGTCATTTCCTGGTTTTGACGCACGGCAAGGAGCCGAAAATGGACGCGGCGGAAAAATGAAGCGCTCCCGTACGAAAGGTACCTCTTTCCCTCGGACTGTGTTACTCAACACAATAGCCGGATATACAAAAGGGATGTTTTGGCTACTCATTCTACAGATATACGGTCTTGGTTGTTCGCTTGCGCGTTCCCAACAACCACACATTATCAGAGAAACTGAAGTCGAAGCGTTTGCATCGGGAAAGACACGGCGCAAACGCGCAAAAATAAAAAAGAACTCATGCAATCGAGTCGTTATCGACGAACCGCGGACACTCCAGCCGTGTGATGGGGAGCCGGAATCAGTGCGCGTGTGGTCTAAAAAACAAGCGATTTCTTTCTCTAATTGCCAAAACTAAAGATGGGCAATATGTGTACAACACCGTACTGAGTCCACCCGTACCGTGTCGAGACCACCCATACCGTACTCCGTACCGTACAGCACGGTACGTACAGCAGTACGGGCCGTAACACGGTATGAAACGGGCCGTACTAGCGCCAAATAACGGGAAAACGGGAGCCGTGCCGTACTTCGTACTGGCCACCCGTCCGTAAGACATACTGTTTTGACCCACCCATAGCGTACCTCGTACCGATAGTACGACAGGACAGCCGCTACACCTGTACTTTTGCCGACCTTTAGGCAAAGTACGTGTTATTTTTAACGACCTTCGTAAACGCCAAATAGATGCTGTCAGTTGATTAAGATCTCAACCGACGTTTTGTTGTATCGTGAAATCGGCACCAAGTAGCGCGTTTGATGAACATTTATGTCCCCGTTAGTTTGCTTTTGGATAACAGAATCCAAGGATATTGACCTTGCTTTTGTACTAGCTAAGCTTTCTGGAGGTAACAGAAAGTTTCGTCCGCAGTGGACACCGCTTCGTCCGCTGTGCGGACTTACGTAGGAAAATAGCGTAAAAGCGGGGCCACGTCGAGTGTGGATGCAGGTTGCGGAGTCCCTACCTGATGTGACTCAGGTATATACGGTAAAGAAAATAAATGTTTATCCGACCAGGTTCTCATATGTACAATTGGCGGAACAGTGAACATGCAAGGAAACCTTTAAGCACAGTGAATGAAGATGAGGTTCGCGAGCACGGAAGGACCTGCGTAGCATCGGCAAGCACGAATGTGCTTAACGGATTGGCACCTGTGCCCTCGGCGCGTGGATGAAGCCGGTGCCTTTCGAGGCCTTCATCTCGTAGTACTCCTAAAGCACAAGCCGCCTTTACCGCAAGAATTCATAGCGCAACTCGGTATGATACGTACAAACGAAAATAAAGGCCTACCTCGTAGGAGAGCTGGATGTGGTCCGCCTCGTAGCGCTCGTAGTGGACCTTCTTGCGGTCCTGCTCGGAGACCACCTCCCCGTCGAATCCCGACTTGTAGATGAGATTGTCGATGGTCATCTGCTTCGTCCACTCTAAAAGCGCAAAGTGGGAGCAGTACTGGCGAAATCTCTCTCAAAGCAACGTGCCTGCTTTAGCGCGTACTTACCCTTCTCGCGAGGCACCTCCGGCAGGTAGTAAGCGCTATGTTTCTCGCCGGCCACCTCGTAGTAGACGTGAAGCCCGTGACGACCGATGGTCCAGTCGTGGTAGTCAGAGATCGGCTGGATGTTATTGATGATGCTCAGCGAGCAGTGCAGCTGCGGCACCTCCTCGATCGTGACCGGGTCGAAGCGGGGGTCTTCGAACGCGCTGAAAGCAAAACACGAGTTGGTCATTTGTGCGGATGGGAGCCTATGTACTGCCAGAATGACTCACCTCAATAGAGCATACTTCGGGAGAGCGTCGTGCAGCGGCACCGGCGTGAAGATGCCCGAACTTCCGCGATTTCCGACCGGTGGCGGCGGATTCGATTCGATGTACTCCTGGCTGAGGTTCTTCCAGGTGATTACCAGAGGCCTGAAAAAGCGGCTCTCTTGACAGGCGAACGAATGAACAGCGCCCGTACCGGCAACGGCCATAGGTACACTGACTTTACGATAGCATATCGAGAAAAACAACTTTTGGTGTTTTACAGCTATATTGTCAGAGGCAATGCTTTTTTGTTTTCGCAACGTACTGCAAAATCTCTGCACTTACACGTGGTCATTTTGAATACTGAGCGGACAACGCGGAATGTCCTTCTTCTCGAGGTCCGCAAGAATGACATCGAAGCAGTAAGCTGCCATAACTTTAGTCGCAACCATTTTTGTCGTTCGAAGCTGCCGAATGGCAAAAGCGTAAGCACGTGTTGATCCTTTTAGGGGGACTGAAGCGAATGAAAGCCGAATGTTTTGTGCGTAAACAAGCAATCGCGTAAATAAGCCGATTCGCAGGCGTTGCTACGCACGGAGCGCAAAGGCGTGCAGCTGGGGACGGATGCGTGCAGAAAGCGGGGATAAACCGCGTAAACAATTGCCATCCGTGTGCGCTTGCCTCTGTTGACCGAGTGACGACGCCGAGGGGAATAACAAGCGGGACGCATGCACTTTTAGCGCACGTCGGCTACTTCCGCAGCCAGCGAGAGGCATCAAAGAACGCACACTGGGACGCGCTCAAGCAACAACAAAGGATTATAGAGGTTTGATGAGGCGATATGTGCTTGCTTTAGCCGTATTTAAGCCTTAGCGTTACAGCCACGGGAGTAGCCACCCAAAATTTCGGGCGAGTACCGCACTAGGGGGAGCTTCCACCCATTTTTTGGTGGTGAACTTTTGGCTTCTTGGCAAAAATCCGCAAATAAGTGGACCTCAAGATGAATTTAAACAGCCATTTTGCGCCATCATATACGAGCCTGGCCACAGAAAAGTGTAAGCCAAGCGTCAGCCTAAGACCGTGCTCATTCTTGTGGGGCACAAAAACGAACGTTCGACTGCACAGCGAAGTTTATTGCAGCTCGTTTCACACTGTCTAAACAAAGTGAAAGCTTGCTCAAAACTCCCGTTCATTGGAGAAGTACAGCGCAAACTGGGAAGCGTAGTAAATTGTGTTCACCAGCGGGTCCATTCTGCTGGTATCCCTGAAGAAGAGGTTGATCAGAAGCGCCGCCTTGCACGCCAATGTCAGCAGCAGTCCCAGCCAACGAATGAGGTCGTCCTTTGAAAAAAGCGATCATTATAATGATAGCGCTAAGATCATACCTTTGTGTCCTCGTAGCAAAGTTTCCCGCCGTACTTCCAAAGTGATCCAGCGCCGATGAATGTGACAGCGTTGACAAAAAGCATGAGAGAAAATGCCGAAACGACCACCGGGAAATCCCACCACAAGTCCCCGAACAACCAGAATTCGAAGTAGGCGACGGCTGATAAAGTGACGGCAGATAGCGAGGCCCACCACCGCCGAATAGCCGAATAAAATGTGGAGAAGTAGAAAACGTGAGAAAGCGTGATGAGTAGTACACTTCTTCTGAGCTCGCTTGGATGGTAGGACAGATAGTACAAGCCGGCAGCTAAATAGGGATTAGCAACAATAGCTAACGTTCTACTTTTTGTTCCAGCACAAACCTAGCGTGATCATCGACAGACTAGTAAGCACCCGCTTCTTCCTTGGCAGTTGCTTGGACGAGTTCATAGCGGCCAGTAGTAGCGGTGGAATGGTGAAAATGAACGGACAGTTAATGTGAAACCCGTCAGTTCCAAGGTAAACGAGCGTTACTGCGCCAGCGTAAACCAGCGTTACTTGCCATGGGTCTAGATCCCTGAAAGATGATGAACACGGCACTTATGCGTGCATTTGAGGTGTCTCGGAATGGTGCCAGTTCTATTCTAAACTTAGAGCTAAAACTTTTGTGAATGTTGCCCGCCGCAAACTATCGAGCCGTAGGTTTAACAAAAAGAATCGAATAACCCTGAGATTTTAAAGAATCGAATAACCGTGAGATTTTGCTTTGGCGGCGCCTAGTGACGGACCATCTAAAATGAAATCGGAACGTCTGATTCAGACAGATGCTGTAATTCGGAACGGTAAAATGGAATCGGAACAGAATTCCGAGACAAATCAGGTGCATTCCTTACCAAGGCTTTCTCACTTTGTACGCCCACTGGACACCCTCTGAATCAACTTTGGTTTCCATTTGTAGTAAGAGAGCAGGTGAGAATCAAGGTACGAGGAGCACTCTTGGCGGCCGTCGGGACCGTCCTTACCCGTGGTGACCGGCTGCGAACTAATGGGCACAAATTATCATCCGTCACCAGGTGTCTTCCTAACGCGACGGAGATAGCAAACTACCCAGCCAGACACAAACATCTTACGGCGACGACCGGATCAGATATTGTTGAAGAAGTGGTGTCATTAAAGCGGCTAACTATTGAGGCCCAATTCTTTGAGAGAACAAAAGTGTTCACTCGCTCTATGAAGTCTTGCGAAGATCCTTGTTTTATGAAATGACAGAATTCTGAACTTTAAGCTAAATGAAATGTTGAACTTTTGCCCTCTACGCCGTGGTGGATTTCTGGTTCACTCTTCTTCCACTTGTGAAACTCCTCCGCGCACCGGGGCAGGCGAAGACTCCTTTCAAGGTTGTTTGTTTGCACGTGCGCTTCAGACGGGTGAGCTCGCTGGCTTGCTTTCCGCAGAGAAGGTCAGCCCGCCTCAAGCGGTCGCTTGCTGTCTCTCCGACGCTTTCTTCGTCTTCGTTGCTATGACGTGTTGTCATTTTTTGCTCATTTTGGCCGCTTAACTTCAAAAACGAAAGAGCACAGCGTGCGCTTTTCTTGTTGCATCATTTCGACAATTCTAGCAAGTGCATGTACCGTTTAATTTATGCCCGTTTGCGTCAATTCGTTACTGGCCATAGCAACTGAAACATTTAGCAGCATGGCAGATGCGCAGCCTCGAGTGAAGCTGAACAACGGATTTGAGCTGCCTCTTGTCGGATTCGGAACGTACCACACGGTTAGCGAAAGCGGAATCGGGCATGCGGTGGACGCTGCTCTACGCGTGGGCTATCGACTCTTCGACACTCGGAAGAAATTCCGCAACGAAGAGCTGCTCGGACAAGCTCTGGAGGTAAGACTTCATGTAGCGTTCCCTTTAAAAGGAGCACGTTTAGAATAAAATTGTGGGTTAGCGTTGTAGCTAACGTATGCCATTGACCTGCCGTTTTAGGCTGCACTTCCTCGCTATGATCTCTCTCCCAAAGACATCATGGTCTCCGTGAAGTGTTCTTTCGACAAGTTGACTAGCGCGGACAAGGTTGCCTCACTCGTCGTGGACTCTTTGGAGCGCTTTAAGACTAAGTAAACGACTATTTAGAATATGGAACGGTTAACATTCACGTTCAGCTATCTCGACGTGTTCCTTATCGACAATCCACTCGAGCTCCCTGCGAACGACGACACCAGCGAGACGCTCAAACAGCAGCGCAAGGAGGCATGGCAAGCTCTCGAGAAGCTCAAAGGTTCGGTCTACTTGAGGGAATTTTGGCTAACGCAGGTTCCTTTAGGCGACGGAGTAATTCGTTCTCTTGGAGTGTCCCGATACGAAACATACCACTTGGAGGAAATCAAGGCCTTTGGTGGCAGCATGCCCGCTGTGAACCAGGTTGAGTTCCACCCGCATGCGCGTCGGCCGGCTCTTCGAAAGTACTGCGAGGACAATGGCATTTTCATTCAGGTACGTCACTCGGTCGGTGATTATTTAACGCAAAGATGACCGCTAAATTCCCTAAAGATGACTTTTAAAACGGATCTCCTGGAAAGGCTTACTAGTTCCGTGGTTCCGCAAAAGAATTCCGGTTTGTGGTGACCAACGGGACTTTTCTAAAAAGCTTAGTAAATCTCGCAATAGTATGTCCAACGTGTCGTTTGGTACAAAGGTTTCCATGGAAGAGGACAGGGCCACAGATCGGAGTCCGAAACCGGCCATTTCACTGAACGTCTCTCGCTAAAAACCTACTAGTTCAGTAGATTGAACTTAACTGAACCTGTAGTTCAGTACGGTACAGTGGGACCATGTTCATAACTACGCGGAGGATGCACAATCAGGAGATTTACGGCAGCTTGTTCAGGCGCATTCTTCGTTGGGGCAGAGAAGCGACGAGCTCTTCTCCGACAAGGAGATCAATCGACTAGCGACTAAGCACCATGTGAATCCTCGAGTATGCAGTTATATTGCCCGCTCTCTCCACCGCCGATTGAGTTTCAGACCATCGTCTTGTCCTATGCCACCTCGCAGGGCATTGGTGTCATCCCACGATCCGTCAACGCAAAGCGCGTCGAGCAGAACTTCAACTGCTTCAAACTGAAGCTGACGCCGGACGAGATCAAAGAGTTGGAGTCGTATGACAAAGAGCACTACAAGCCTCCGAATGCGGACTGGATCGTCAAGGATTAGGCACTTACTAGCCGCTGTCGTGTATCACGCTTACCACCCGATGGGTTATCATTCCAGAAATAGAACGTTTGTGTCTGACCGCAAATAAAGGTCCTCTGAATACGGAACGGACCCTACACGGGGGTGTAGCCGCTAACTCCATCTAGAGAGTTTCTACGGCTAAGTCATTGTACCATTACAAAAATGGGTCGTTCGCTTCGCTTCTTCATAGTGTGTTTACCTTACTAGCAGGAAACCAGCTAGGGAAGTTTCTAGTGCGACGGCACTACGGTGGCGCTCGGATCAGTCGTTATGATCCATCAAGTCCGAAGCCGCTTTCGTTTCCATTCCGAGATTTACGAATCTTAAGCAGGTTCTGAGGCCTACACGTGGGCCTTTCTCTTTTGGACGCTCCACGTCCGCTGCGTAGCCTTGCGACCGTCGGCTATCACGCGTGGCCCCAAAGTGATCTTGCTTCCGTTCCGACGGATTGCATTCCCGCAAGCTCTGCGGACGCCTCCTGCATTCCAAAGCTAGCACATCCCACTTCGATCTCTTGACCTTTCACGCGGATTCACGTGAACGTCACGAAGATGACTGATTCACCACCATACCACCTTACACGAACGATTCCAGGTTGATTAAGAAGAAACATAAGTGATATTTCGACGCCTATTCTAGGCGTAGAAGCATACGAATTGACTGAAACTGACCGAATTAACTGGCATATGCCGATCGGAATAGGCTTTTCTTTGCAGATTACAAAGTTACAGATATTCGATACAGATTCCCGACCAGCTTCACCCCTCGCGGCCGTACTGTCCTTGCCACGCAATTGAGTGTGAAATTTTTATTGTTTGCCAACGTGAACATAGCCCGGACTAAAATAAAATTGAATCCAATTCAGAAAAGTTCAGTAACAACTACGTGCCCAGCGACTTTCTCACCGTCTTCACGATGCCGTCCTTGGGCGGCAGCGCCCGCGCCTCGAGCGGTTCCATGTACAGCATGGGATGAGTCGGTGTCTGAGGTCGTCGCTAAAGGCCTGTTGAGGTCGTCCTAGACAACGGAAAACGACATCGGCTTCCATTTGCAGACGAATAAGGATGTGTCCGGCGCACCCTTAAGACCGTCGGCACCGTCCTTACCCGCGATGACCGGCTGCAAACTACGAGGCTAAATTATCACCCGTCATGGGTGGATAGCAAACTTATCCCACATTCTTATGGTACATCCTATAAACTGTCGAAATCACGTCTGCATTCACCAGGAGCCGCTTTTAGACACGAGTGCATAAAGGAAATGCTTTCCCGTCATTATCCATGGAACAATCCTTTTCATGAAATTTGTCATAGACTCCTTGTTTTACCATGAGAGGTGCAACTTTCAAGCTGTATGAATTGGTCACCTTTTGCCCTCTACGCAGAGAACTACGCTCTGCTGGCTCACTCTCCTTCCATTTGCGAAACATGGCGCAGTGGTGCAGGTGGAAGACTCCTTTCAGCGCTGATAGTTTGCACGTACGCTTCGTGCGGATGAGCCGGCCGGGCTTGCTATCCGCTGTGGAGGGCACTCGGCCGCATGCGGTCGCTTGCTCTCGCGGCGGACGCCCTCTTCGTGTTTGTTGCTATGTCGCTTCGCGTTCTTGCTCGTTCTGGTGACCAGCTCGCCATGGACAAGCAAAATACCCACTCCCCATTTTTGTTGTTGAATGATTGCGTCAAACTTTTAGGCTTTCAATCAGTTGTGTATTGAAGTAAATTATTTAGCGACATGGCTGGGGGACAGCCTCGAGCGAAGCTGAAAGACTACTATGAGCTGCCTCTTGTCGGATTCGGAACGTACCATACGGTTAGCAAAAGTGAGATCAGCGATGCGGTGGACGCAGCTCTTCGCGTCGGCTATCGACTTTTCGAGACGCGGAAGAAACTCAGCAATGAAACTTATCTCGGGCGAGCTCTGTGGGTAAGCATTCGCGAATTCCGATAGTTTAAGACGAGCATATTTTGTGATAAATCACAGTGGACTAGATGTGTACAAATGTAAGCCCTGTGTCTACCGTTTAGGCTTCACTTCCTCGCCACAAGCTCTTGCGCAGAGACATCCAGATCTCTGTGAAGTGTTCCTTCGATAAGCTGACCAACGCTCGTGATATTCCTTCGCTCGTCCTGGACTCCTTGTTTGGCGTCAACACCCCGTAAGCAACGACAATTTCCAAGCTGCGATGGTCAAGGTCCCTTTTTCAGCTACCTCGACATGTTCATCATCGACTATCCGCGAGAGCGTCCGGCGAACGACGAAACCAGCGAGACGCTCAAACAGCAGCGCAAGCAGGCATGGCAGGCTCTCGAGAAGCTCAAAGGTTCAGCGTTCTTTACAGAATAATGGCTATTGATGGTTGCTTTAGAAGAGGGATCCATTCGTTTGCTGGGCGTGTCCCGATACAAAATCTATCACTTGAAGGAGATCGAGTCTCTCGGCGGCAGCATGCCCGCTGTGAACCAGGTGAAGTTTCATCCGCACAAAGCCCAAACGGCCCTCCGAAAGTACTGCAAGGACAAAGGCATTTTCGTGCAGGTAGGACCGCTCGTTTCGTCAATCATTAACGGAAAAATTACCCGATTCATTCAGGCGCATTCTGCGTTGGGCCAGAGAAGCGAGGAGCTCTTCTCCGACAAAGAGATCGTCCGACTGGCGAACAAGCACCGCGTGACTCCCCGAGTATGCATTTTATTTCAACGGCTATCTTTACCGCCGACTGTGTTTTAGACTATCGTCATGTCCTACGCCACCTCGCAGGGCATTGGCGTCGTCCCACGTTCGATGAATCCGAAGCACATTGAGCAGAACTTCAACTGCTTCAAGCTGAAGCTGACGCAGGACGAGATCAAGGAGCTGGATAAGCTCGAGAAGAAAAACCACAAGCCTCCGACCACGAGCTGCGTCGTCAAGAAGTAGAGCACTCACTAACCACTGTCATGTAGCATGCTTACATCCGATGGATGATCGTTCCAGGAACAGACTCTCTGTACCTCTGACCGGAAATAAAGGTCCTATGACTTAGGGTCACGATTGTGATAACGGAATTCTACAGCTGTTCAGCGCATTAGGTCAATGTTGTTCAAACAGGTGGCTTCGGTGTATATCCGCAACTTCGTTGTCTAACTAGCAGGATTAGTGCTGGTCTTATAACAGTCCGAATGATCGAATCTGCCCATCCGTCCTTTAGTCACATGCATCACAGTCAAGTTCGTACGCTTATAGGCTTAGAACCCGCATCAACTTCGAATATCGGCTAGCTGTTTGGAATCGGCATCGATTTCAAATTTCTGAATCGTACCAGCCTCGGAACTGGGGGCGCCCAGCCCTCGCTTGGGTCAACCAAGATCGATTTAATCCTGGTAAGCACAGCCGAACTGAAAGCAGTGTCCTCATGCTTTTGTGCAAAACTTGGCGACCATTTACGCCTTGCAAAACTGAACAATATCCGGGCTGAAATAAGATGGAATAGAACTCAGGAGAGCGTAAGCATCGTCGCTTAGGACGATTTCTTTCCCAGCGACTTCTTCACCGTCTTCACGATGTCGTCCTTCGTCGGCAGTGCCTGTTCCTCCAGTGGTTCTGCGTACGGCATTGGGATGTCGACGCCGGTGACTCGGTAGACTGGCGCGTCGAGGTCATCGTAGACGTCGGATTCTTGCAGTTGCGCTGAGATCTCCGCGCCGACGCCGCCGAAGGGCCAGGCAGTTTCGACGGTCACAACGTGGCGGGTCTTCCGGGCAGAACGCGCAATAGCTTCGAAGTCCAATGGGCGAAGGCTTCGCAGGTTGATGACCTAAACCTTCACGTCATTTACTCGAAACAGAGGTGCACACTCCCGGTCCGGGGGCTAATCACGAGTTCACTGAAAGCCGTAAATCGAAACTAAGGATGGGCACTCGCACCGTTTCCGTACCGTGCTGTACCCGTTTTCCCTCAGTACGTACTCCGCATGTACTAACACCCCTTATCGTACTCCGTGCCATACGGTACGGTACCGAACTACGGGCCGCACTACGGTACGGTACGACACTAGTACGGGCCATACTAGTGCTGAATATCGTCAAAAATGTAGCCGTAGCGTACTCCGTACTGGCCAACCTCATCCGTACCAGCAATCCGTATTAGCCTGACCCACCCGTACCGTGCTCCGTACCGATAATACGGCGGTACGGTACGGTCGTAACACCTGTACGGTTGCCTATCTTTAACCGGAATGTCTCGTGAGAGAATATGAAATTAGAATTACGAAAATATCCCAATTAGAAAAAAAGCTTGGGATATTTTCGTACAAAGAAGTTACGCTACTTGACGCTTACCTCAGCGCTAATGCCTTCCTTCTCGAGCGCATCCGCCGCTTCGAGCGAGTGATGCACACCCATGGAGTAGCTGACGAGCGTGACATTTTTGCCCTCACGCATAATTCTCGCCTTGCCGATGGGAAGAACGAAGTCGTGGTGGAGGAACTCGTTGGACACCGGAAACGAGGCACCGTAGAGGACTTCGTGCTCCAGGAAGACCACTAAAACGCGCAGTTTTACTTCACGATTAGTCCGCGCCATGACTGCCTTACCCGGATTCGGGTCCCTGATAGCGGCTTTCAGCAGGCCCTTGGCGTCTTCCGCGTCGTATGGGATGAGCACCTTCAGGCCAGGAACGGATGCGTACCATGACGAGAAGTCTTGTGAGTGCTGCGCGGCCACACCGTGCGCCCATCCGTTCGGCCCTCGGAAGACGATGGGTACCGGAACCTAAACGTTACAGCGTTATTTCTCTGCCTCCAAATGGCGTAGCGATGCAAGACGTGAGAACGGAACACTACGCGATGTAGCGCATTATGGCAGCCTACCTTTCCTGCGGACATGTAGTAGGTCTTTGCGGCGCTGTTGATAATGTGGTCGATGGACTGCAGCGCGAAGTTCACCGTCATGAACTCACAGACCGGCTTGAGGCCGGAGAAAGCAGCGCCAACAGCCAAGCCGGTGAAGCCCATCTCCGTGATCGGTGTGTCCACGATACGCTTCTCTCCGTACTTCTTCAGCAGGCCTTTCGTTACCTGAAAAGCAAAACATTTTAGTATAAGGATAAGCGAATAATATCATGTTTATAGCTTCGTGAGACGAACACGCATGATGAAATGCTGGCTCATGTGCCCAAAGTAACCAACTTTCATGCATTTGTACGTACAGTGTGAGCGGACTTTTCAGAAGACTCGGCACGATAGGAATTCCGTTAAAGTTATCGTACCGGAACTAGGATGTAGTAAACGTCTGGGGCAATCCATGCAGCATGCCATGCCGTGCTCAACAAGGCCTACAATGCGTACCGCATGCAAAAGAAATGGAATTTTGCAGGATTCAGATATTCCCCGAACAGGAAGAATCACTGCTTGAAAACTTTCAAGGCAAGCGTCCGAGTTTTCCAGAATTGGGTTGTCCCTGGCTATTGGGGCAGACGCTTCGATGGGTGCTTACCTTATAGCATCCTTCGTAGTGTCCAACTTCTTCGCCTATGACGAACACTCGTCGGTCACGGGCTAGCTCTTCGTCCAGCGCTTGATTGAGTGCATCCCGAACAGTGACAGTGTTGCCATTCTGTGTTGAAAGTGCCCTTGACAAGCGAGGTAGGGCTGACAGTCGCTGAAGGAGCTTTGCCGGCGTTTGCATTGCGAAGGACTGAAAGTAGTATCTTACGTTTTAGCAGATGACCGAATAAGCAGGTCAAGCAGATTGCGAACATAGACCCGCTGAATCTGAATAGGATGGCACACCGTTGCAAACGGGACCCAGGCGAGTCCGGAATCAACCGAGCTTTTCCGCTGGATACAAAGTAAAATTCTAAGTGGGTAAAACAAGGGGTACCGAAAACCAGGGGCTGGCTAACAGTCAATCGGTTTTGCAAAAAAACATAAACGATGCTCACATGGGCTTGTTTGTGCGAAATACAATGGGTCTGAACCACTCCTCAGATCAATGCGACCTTGCGGAATCGAGCGTGTTTGATACGGCTTGTTTTCTTCCATTGCCCGCCGGAGAGAGAGTGATGAGCTGACCAGAGTACGCACCCATTCCGGCGGGCGCGAGGCAGAAAACGTGCAAAGCGCAAGGGTTCGAGGGAATGGAGCGTCTCGCAGCGTCCTTCCACTTTTCTCTCTCGCGACGGCCGACCGGAGGCCAAGAGTCATTGCGACCCATCCGCCGGCCAGTATTGGAAACGACAAACAACACCCCAATCGAGGCCGCACTTCGTATTTTGACCACTCGGATCAGTCTGCTTTTAACACATATTGCAAGAAATGAAGGTCGCTAGTCTAGCGAGGGTTCTGCCGAAGCTAACCAAGGTAATTTACTGCTGCTTCGAAGTCGTACAAAAACAGGAGTTTTGGTGTTGATTTTGGTATCTAAACAACAAATACCTAGTGGATTTTTGCCCCAATTCGTCTGTTTTCTAACGATGCATGTTAATGTTGCTGACTGCCTAATTTCTAATGTTACTGCCTTGTTAATTTAGGCTTCCAACGCGCAAGTTGTCTTCTTACGTGGCTTCGCGTCGAATGCCGAGAAGCAAGTGCAAGTCGCGGACTACAAGCTCTTCGACTTGGACCATGGACCGAAGCAGACGGTCACAATCACCCGAGATGATGCTCTCAAGTACTACCGCCAAATGAAAGTACGTAGTCCGGCTTGGCTAGCGTAGTTATAAATAACGACGCTAAGCTTGGGGAGAGGAACAACAAGAGAAAATCAGTCGATCGCAAAACACTTGTGTCTAATATCGCTGCTTTAGCTGATCCGCCAATTTGAACTGACGATTGGGAAGCTCTTCGCGGAGCAGAAAATGCGCGGTTATTGCCACCAGGTCGTCGGCGAGGTGAGCGCCTTTTAAACACTAC
>JNEY01000391.1:79227-106016 GCA_020875895.1 Aphelenchus avenae
TTTCAAGGTTGTTTGTTTGCACGTGCGCTTCAGACGGGTGAGCTCGCTGGCTTGCTTTCCGCAGAGAAGGTCAGCCCGCCTCAAGCGGTCGCTTGCTGTCTCGCCGACGCTTTCTTCGTCTTCGTTGCTATGACGTGTTGTCATTTTTTGCTCATTTTGGCCGCTTAACTTCAAAAACGAAAGAGCACAGCGTGCGCTTTTCTTGTTGCATCATTTCGACAATTCTAGCAAGTGCATGTACCGTTTAATTTATGCCCGTTTGCGTCAATTCGTTACTGGCCATAGCAACTGAAACATTTAGCAGCATGGCAGATGCGCAGCCTCGAGTGAAGCTGAACAACGGATTTGAGCTGCCTCTTGTCGGATTCGGAACGTACCACACGGTTAGCGAAAGCGGAATCGGGCATGCGGTGGACGCTGCTCTACGCGTGGGCTATCGACTCTTCGACACTCGGAAGAAATTCCGCAATGAAGAGCTGCTCGGACAAGCTCTGGAGGTAAGACTTTATGCATGCTTCCCATTAAAAGGAGCATATGTGAGCATCAAATTGCGGGTTAGCGTGGTGCTGACGTATGTCATTGCATTGCCGTTTTAGGCTGCACTCCCCCGCTATGATCTTTCGCGCAAAGACGTCATGATCTCCGTGAAGTGTTCTTTCGACAAGTTGACTAGCGCGGACAAGGTTGCCTCACTCGTCGTGGACTCTTTGGAGCGCTTTAAGACTAAGTAAACGACTATTTAGAATATGGAACGGTTAACATTCACGTTCAGCTATCTCGACGTGTTCCTTATCGACAATCCACTCGAGCTCCCTGCGAACGACGACACCAGCGAGACGCTCAAACAGCAGCGCAAGGAGGCATGGCAAGCTCTCGAGAAGCTCAAAGGTTCGGTCTACTTGAGGGAATTTTGGCTAACGCAGGTTCCTTTAGGCGACGGAGTAATTCGTTCTCTTGGAGTGTCCCGATACGAAACATACCACTTGGAGGAAATCAAGGCCTTTGGTGGCAGCATGCCCGCTGTGAACCAGGTTGAGTTCCACCCGCATGCGCGTCGGCCGGCTCTTCGAAAGTACTGCGAGGACAATGGCATTTTCATTCAGGTACGTCACTCGGTCGGTGATTATTTAACGCAAAGATGACCGCTAAATTCCCTAAAGATGACTTTTAAAACGGATCTCCTGGAAAGGCTTACTAGTTCCGTGGTTCCGCAAAAGAATTCCGGTTTGTGGTGACCAACGGGACTTTTCTAAAAAGCTTAGTAAATCTCGCAATAGTATGTCCAACGTGTCGTTTGGTACAAAGGTTTCCATGGAAGAGGACAGGGCCACAGATCGGAGTCCGAAACCGGCCATTTCACTGAACGTCTCTCGCTAAAAACCTACTAGTTCAGTAGATTGAACTTAACTGAACCTGTAGTTCAGTACGGTACAGTGGGACCATGTTCATAACTACGCGGAGGATGCACAATCAGGAGATTTACGGCAGCTTGTTCAGGCGCATTCTTCGTTGGGGCAGAGAAGCGACGAGCTCTTCTCCGACAAGGAGATCAATCGACTAGCGACTAAGCACCATGTGAATCCTCGAGTATGCAGTTATATTGCCCGCTCTCTCCACCGCCGATTGAGTTTCAGACCATCGTCTTGTCCTATGCCACCTCGCAGGGCATTGGTGTCATCCCACGATCCGTCAACGCAAAGCGCGTCGAGCAGAACTTCAACTGCTTCAAACTGAAGCTGACGCCGGACGAGATCAAAGAGTTGGAGTCGTATGACAAAGAGCACTACAAGCCTCCGAATGCGGACTGGATCGTCAAGGATTAGGCACTTACTAGCCGCTGTCGTGTATCACGCTTACCACCCGATGGGTTATCATTCCAGAAATAGAACGTTTGTGTCTGACCGCAAATAAAGGTCCTCTGAATACGGAACGGACCCTACACGGGGGTGTAGCCGCTAACTCCATCTAGAGAGTTTCTACGGCTAAGTCATTGTACCATTACAAAAATGGGTCGTTCGCTTCGCTTCTTCATAGTGTGTTTACCTTACTAGCAGGAAACCAGCTAGGGAAGTTTCTAGTGCGACGGCACTACGGTGGCGCTCGGATCAGTCGTTATGATCCATCAAGTCCGAAGCCGCTTTCGTTTCCATTCCGAGATTTACGAATCTTAAGCAGGTTCTGAGGCCTACACGTGGGCCTTTCTCTTTTGGACGCTCCACGTCCGCTGCGTAGCCTTGCGACCGTCGGCTATCACGCGTGGCCCCAAAGTGATCTTGCTTCCGTTCCGACGGATTGCATTCCCGCAAGCTCTGCGGACGCCTCCTGCATTCCAAAGCTAGCACATCCCACTTCGATCTCTTGACCTTTCACGCGGATTCACGTGAACGTCACGAAGATGACTGATTCACCACCATACCACCTTACACGAACGATTCCAGGTTGATTAAGAAGAAACATAAGTGATATTTCGACGCCTATTCTAGGCGTAGAAGCATACGAATTGACTGAAACTGACCGAATTAACTGGCATATGCCGATCGGAATAGGCTTTTCTTTGCAGATTACAAAGTTACAGATATTCGATACAGATTCCCGACCAGCTTCACCCCTCGCGGCCGTACTGTCCTTGCCACGCAATTGAGTGTGAAATTTTTATTGTTTGCCAACGTGAACATAGCCCGGACTAAAATAAAATTGAATCCAATTCAGAAAAGTTCAGTAACAACTACGTGCCCAGCGACTTTCTCACCGTCTTCACGATGCCGTCCTTGGGCGGCAGCGCCCGCGCCTCGAGCGGTCCCATGTACAGCATGGGATGAGTCGGTGCCTGAGGTCGTCGCTAAAGGCCTGTTGAGGTCGTCCTAGACGACGGAAACCAACATCGGCTTCCATTTGCAGACGAATCAGGATGTGCCCGGCGCACCCTTAGGACCGTCGGCACCGTCTTACCCGCGATGACCGGCTGAAAACTACGAGGCTAAATTATCACCCGTCATGGGGGGATAGCAAACGTCTCCCACATTCTTATAGGTACACCCTATAAGGTAGCTACACCCTGTCGGAATCACGTCTGCATTCACCAGGAGCCGCTTTTAGACACGACAGCATAAAGGAAATGCTTTCTCGTTACTATCCATGGAACAATCCTTTTCATGAAGTTTGTCGTAGAATCCTTGTTTTACCATGAGAGGTGCAACTTTCAAGCTGTATTAATTGGTCAGCTTTTGCCCTCTACGCAGAGAACTACCCTCTGCTGGCTCACTCTCCTTCCATTTGCGAAACATGGCGCAGTGGTGCAGGTGGAAGACTCCTTTCAGCGCTGATAGTTTGCACGTACGCTTCGTGCGGATGAGCCGGCCGGACTTGCTATCCGCTGTGGAGGGCACTCGGCCGCATGCGGTCGCTTGCTCTCGCGGCGGACGCCCTCTTCGTGTTTGTTGCTATGTCGCTTCGCGTTCTTGCTCGTTCTGGTGACCAGCTCGCCATGGACAAGCAAAATACCCACTCCCCATTTTTGTTGTTGAATGATTGCATCAAACTTTTAGGCTTTCAATCAGCTGTGTATTGAAGTAAATTATTTAGCGACATGGCTGGGGGACAGCCTCGAGCGAAGCTGAAAGACTACTATGAGCTGCCTCTTGTCGGATTCGGAACGTACCATACGGTTAGCAAAAGTGAGATCAGCGATGCGGTGGACGCAGCTCTTCGCGTCGGCTATCGACTTTTCGAGACGCGGAAGAAACTCAGCAATGAAACTTATCTCGGGCGAGCTCTGTGGGTAAGCATTCGCGAATTCCGATAGTTTAAGACGAGCATATTTTGTGATAAATCACAGTGGACTAGATGTGTACAAATGTAAGCCCTGTGTCTACCGTTTAGGCTTCACTTCCTCGCCACAAGCTCTTGCGCAGAGACATCCAGATCTCTGTGAAGTGTTCCTTCGATAAGCTGACCAACGCTCGTGATATTCCTTCGCTCGTCCTGGACTCCTTGTTTGGCGTCAACACCCCGTAAGCAACGACAATTTCCAAGCTGCGATGGTCAAGGTCCCTTTTTCAGCTACCTCGACATGTTCATCATCGACTATCCGCGAGAGCGTCCGGCGAACGACGAAACCAGCGAGACGCTCAAACAGCAGCGCAAGGAGGCATGGCAGGCTCTCGAGAAGCTCAAAGGTGCAGCATTCTTTACTGAATAACGGTTATTGATGGTTGCTTTAGAAGAGGGATCCATTCGTTTGCTGGGCGTGTCCCGATACAAAATCTATCACTTGAAGGAGATCGAGTCTCTCGGCGGCAGCATGCCCGCTGTGAACCAGGTGAAGTTTCATCCGCACAAAGCCCAAACGGCCCTCCGAAAGTACTGCAAGGACAAAGGCATTTTCGTGCAGGTAAATCCGCTCGTTTCGTCAATCATTAGCGGAAAAGTTACCCGATTCATTCAGGCGCATTCTGCGTTGGGCCAGAGAAGCGAGGAGCTCTTCTCCGACAAAGAGATCGTCCGACTGGCGAACAAGCACCGCGTGACTCCCCGAGTATGCATTTTATTTCAACGGCTATCTTTACCGCCGACTGTGTTTTAGACTATCGTCATGTCCTACGCCACCTCGCAGGGCATTGGCGTCGTCCCACGTTCGATGAATCCGAAGCACATTGAGCAGAACTTCAACTGCTTCAAGCTGAAGCTGACGCAGGACGAGATCAAGGAGCTGGATAAGCTCGAGAAGAAAAACCACAAGCCTCCGACCACGAGCTGCGTCGTCAAGAAGTAGAGCACTCACTAACCACTGTCATGTAGCATGCTTACATCCGATGGATGATCGTTCCAGGAACAGACTCTCTGTATCTCTGACCGGAAATAAAGGTCCTATGACTTAGGGTCACGATTGTGATAACGGAATTCTACAGCTGTTCAGCGCATTAGGTCAATGTTGTTCAAACAGGTGGCTTCGGTGTATTCCGCAACTTCGTTGTCTAACTAGCAGGATTAGTGCTGGTCTTATAACAGTCCGAATGATCGAATCTGCCCATCCGTCCTTTAGTCACATGCATCACAGTCAAGTTCGTACGCTTATAGGCTTAGAACCCGCATCAACTTCGAATATCGGCTAGCTGTTTGGAATCGGCATCGATTTCAAATTTCTGAATCGTACCAGCCTCGGAACTGGGGGCGCCCAGCCCTCGCTTGGGTCAACCAAGATCGATTTAATCCTGGTAAGCACAGCCGAACTGAAAGCAGTGTCCTCATGCTTTTGTGCAAAACTTGGCGACCATTTACGCCTTGCAAAACTGAACAATATCCGGGCTGAAATAAGATGGAATAGAACTCAGGAGAGCGTAAGCATCGTCGCTTAGGACGATTTCTTTCCCAGCGACTTCTTCACCGTCTTCACGATGTCGTCCTTCGTCGGCAGTGCCTGTTCCTCCAGTGGTTCTGCGTACGGCATTGGGATGTCGACGCCGGTGACTCGGTAGACTGGCGCGTCGAGGTCATCGTAGACGTCGGATTCTTGCAGTTGCGCTGAGATCTCCGCGCCGACGCCGCCGAAGGGCCAGGCAGTTTCGACGGTCACAACGTGGCGGGTCTTCCGGGCGGAGCGGACAATCGCTTCGAAGTCCAATGGGCGAAGGCTTCGCAGGTTGATGACCTAAACCTTCACGTCATTTACTCGAAACAGAGGTGCACACTCCCGGTCCGGGGGCTAATCACGAGTTCACTGAAAGCCGTAAATCGAAACTAAGGATGGGCACTCGCACCGTTTCCGCATCGTGCTGTACCCGTTTTCGCTCAGTACGTACTCCGCTTGACTAACACCCATTATCGTACTCCGTGCCATACGGTACGGTACCGAACTACGGGCCGCACTACGGTACGGTACGACACTAGTACGGGCCATACTAGTGCTGAATATCGTCAAAAATGTAGCCGTAGCGTACTCCGTACTGGCCAACCTCATCCGTACCAGCAATCCGTATTAGCCTGACCCACCCGTACCGTGCTCCGTACCGATAATACGGCGGTACGGTACGGACGTAACACCTGTGCGGTGGCCTATCTTTAACCGGAATGTCTCGTGAGAAAATATGAAATTAGAAAAGTGCCCAGCCGTGATCCAAAAATGTCACTCGGTAGCAGAGCTTGGGATATTTTCGTGCAAAGAAGTTACGCTACTTGACGCTTACCTCAGCGCTAATGCCTTCCTTCTCGAGCGCATCCGCCGCTTCGAGCGAGTGATGCACGCCCATCGAGTAGCTGACGAGCGTCACGTCTTTACCTTCTCGCATCGTTCTGGCTTTACCGATCGGAAGAACGAAGTCGTGGTGGAGGAACTCGTTGGACACCGGAAACGAGGCACCGTAGAGGACTTCGTGCTCCAGGAAGACCACTAAAATGCGCATATATATTAGATTTATTAGATGTAGTCAGCGCCATGAGTGTCTTACCCGGATTCGGGTCCCTGATAGCGGCCTTCAGCAGGCCCTTTGCGTCTTCTGCGTCGTACGGGATAAGCACCTTCAGGCCTGGGACGGATGCGTACCACGACGAGAAGTCTTGTGAGTGCTGCGCGGCCACACCGTGTGCCCATCCGTTCGGCCCTCGGAAGACGATGGGTACCGGGACCTACACTTTACAGCGTTACTGCCCTGTGTCAAATCGCCGCAGTGACGGAAGATGTTATAAAATGTGCAGTCTTTCGCTATTGCCATAGTCTCCTACCTTTCCTGCGGACATGTAGTACGTCTTTGCGGCACTGTTGATAATGTGGTCGATAGATTGCAACGCGAAGTTCACCGTCATGAACTCGCAGACTGGTTTGAGCCCGGAGAATGCAGCTCCAACAGCCAGGCCGGTGAAGCCCATCTCCGTGATCGGAGTGTCCACGATACGCTTCTCTCCGTACTTCTTCAGCAGTCCCTTCGTTACCTGAAAATCAAACCATGGCGGTAGAAGGAAATGTGAAGATCAATATATCTGAAATGCTGGCGTATCGCCCAAAAACATGCAGTTTTCATGTGCTTGTACGTACAGTGTGAGCGGGCTTCTTAGAAGACTTAGACCGATAGAAGCGCAGTGAAGCTTATCGTACTGGAACTTGGATATAGGCAAACGTTTAGGGAAATTCATGCAACATGACATGCTTTGCGCATGAATGCGTACAAAGCGTACCGCATGAAGAAGCAGTGGGATTTGCAGGATTCAAATGTTCCCGAACAGAAAGAATCCTTGCCTGCAAACTTTCAGGTCAAGAGTCCATGACTTCCATCATTTGGTAGTCGTTGGCTATTTGGCGTAGGCGGTTCCGTCGGTGCTTACCTTGTAGCATCCTTCGTAGTGTCCAACTTCTTCGCCTATGACAAACACTCGTCGGTCACGGGCTAGCTCTTCGTCCAGCGCTTGATTGAGTGCATCTCGAACAGTGACGGTGTTGCCGTTCTGTGTTGACAGTGCCCTTGACAAGCGAGGTAGGGCCGACAGTCGCTGAAGGAGCTTTGCCGGCGCTTGCATTGTGGATGCCTGAAAGAAAGAATGCTAATGTTGAACAACCCACATTGCAAGAAGCACGATGGATCCGCGTATGAACCATACCATTGCAAGTGGGTGTCAAGGATGAAAAATTTTCTACTTGCGAGGTAAAGGGATCGACAAGATTTCCTTTTGTCGACGCATGTTGGGAATTAACCGGGTGTTTCCGCTGGGTACAAAGACGTACTGGTCCACCGAACACATGGGGTCAACATTTAGTGGGTTTTGCAAAACACGGACGTTGTGCACATGGGCTTGTTTGTGCGGAAAAACGTGGGCCAGGACCACTCCTCGGATCAATGCGCCCTTGCGGAATCGAGCGTCTGATACGGATTGTTTTCTTCCATTGCCTGCCCGCCGCGGAGAGAGTGATGATCAGAGTACGCATCCATTCCGGCGGGCGCGAGGCAGAAAACGTGCAAAGCGCAACGGTTCGAGGGAATGGAGCGTCTCTCAGCGTCCTTCAGCTTTTCTCTCTCGCGACGGCCGACCGGAGGCCAAGAGTCATTGCGCTCCATCCGCCGGCCACGTATTGGAAACGACAAACAACACCCCAATCGAGGCCGCACTTCGTATTTTGACCACTCGGATCAGTCTGCTTTAACACATATTGCAAGCAATGAAGGCCGCTAGTCTAGCGAGGGCTCTGCCGAAGCTAACCAAGGTAATTTACTGGTGCTTCGAAGTCGTACAGCAACAGTAGATTTGGTGTTGATTTTTGCATCTAAACAACAATGTTTCATGCATTTTTTACCCCAATTCTGCTGTTTTCTAGCGGTGCATTTTAATTTTGCTGACTACCTAATTTTTAATGTTACTACCGTGTTAATTTAGGCTTCCAACGCGCAAGTTGTCTTCTTGCGTGGCTTCGCGTCGAATGCCGAGAAGCAAGTGCAGGTCGCCGACTACAAGCTCTTTGACTTGGACCATGGACCGAAGCAGACGGTCACTATCACACGAGACGATGCGCTCAAGTACTACCGCCAAATGAAGGTGAGTACTTCAGTTTAGGTAACGTAGAAGTTCTTAATAAGATCAAGGTTCGGAAAACGGTAGGTAACACGGACGAAAGTACGTGAGGCAAAGAGTCTAGACTCCCTGGTTTAGCTGATCCGCCAATTTGAACTGACGATTGGGAAGCTCTTCGCGGAGCAGAAGATGCGTGGGTACTGTCATCAAGTGGTGGGCGAGGTGAGCTCTTTCTAAGCTCATTATTTCTGCTTGGACATCCGGGATAGATGCGGGTCTTCGTTCATGCATTTGCAACATTGTTGTGTTCCAGGAAGGCTCCGAGGTCGGTGTACGCGCGGCTATGGACGACGGAGACAGCGTCGTCACGTCGTATCGCTGCCACGGATGGGCCTACCTCATGGGATCCACAACGGAGGAAGTCATCGCTGAATGCACGGGTAGGTAGCAACTGATATTCGCGTGACGTGCTGCTCAATCAAAACAAACCCTGGAGAATGCGCTGACATCCGTGCCGTGCTCCGTGCCGTACTCACCCTTCCGTACTGTTGCCGTACGGTAGTGAGCCAAAAAATGCATTGCCGTTTACACAAAGGAAACGGATCGGAACGGCATGAAATACGGGCATTCTCTGGCTCCGTATTCTACGCCCTGTCGTACTGACCCCCTCCGTACAATTGCCCTGCGTAGAGTCAAAAAATATCGTGCCGTACCGTGCCAAAAAAAACGGCCAGGTATGGTATGAAGTACGGCATTGTCTTGCTCCGTACGGTACGCCGTGCCGTACTGACGGACTCCGTACCGTACTGCCGTGAACTACTGTAAAGATACAAAAACGGTACGGAGTACGGTACGGTATGACGCGCCATCGTTACATCGTTCGCTGTTCTCTTCATTCTAGCCGCCGTCTAACGGCAATTTTTAGGCAACTTCTACGGCAACAGTCGCGGCAAAGGCGGTTCGATGCACATGTACAACAGGAACTTCTTCGGTGGCCACGGGATCATCGGTGCGCAGATCGCGCTAGGCACCGGCGTTGCCTTCGCGCACAAGTACGACGACAAGAAGAACGTGTGCTTCGCGATTTATGGCGACGGCGCCTCCAACCAGGGGCAGTTCTANCGAGTCCGGAATCAACCGAGCTTTTCCGCTGGATACAAAGTAAAATTCTAAGTGGGTAAAACAAGGGGTACCGAAAACCATTGGCTGGCTAACAGTCAATCGGTTTTGCAAAAAAAAAACATAAACGATGCTCACATGGGCTTGTTTGTGCGAAATACAATGGGTCTGAACCACTCCTCGGATCAATGCGACCTTGCGGAATCGAGCGTGTTTGATACGGCTTGTTTTCTTCCATTGCCCGCCGGAGAGAGAGTGATGAGCTGACCAGAGTACGCACCCATTCCGGCGGGCGCGAGGCAGAAAACGTGCAAAGCGCAAGGGTTCGAGGGAATGGAGCGTCTCGCAGCGTCCTTCCACTTTTCTCTCTCGCGACGGCCGACCGGAGGCCAAGAGTCATTGCGACCCATCCGCCGGCCAGTATTGGAAACGACAAACAACACCCCAATCGAGGCCGCACTTCGTATTTTGACCACTCGGATCAGTCTGCTTTTAACACATATTGCAAGAAATGAAGGTCGCTAGTCTAGCGAGGGTTCTGCCGAAGCTAACCAAGGTAATTTACTGCTGCTTCGAAGTCGTACAAAAACAGGAGTTTTGGTGTTGATTTTGGTATCTAAACAACAAATACCTAGTGGATTTTTGCCCCAATTCGTCTGTTTTCTAACGATGCATGTTAATGTTGCTGACTGCCTAATTTCCAATGTTACTGCCTTGTTAATTTAGGCTTCCAACGCGCAAGTTGTCTTCTTACGTGGCTTCGCGTCGAATGCCGAGAAGCAAGTGCAAGTCGCGGACTACAAGCTCTTCGACTTGGACCATGGACCGAAGCAGACGGTCACAATCACCCGAGATGATGCTCTCAAGTACTACCGCCAAATGAAAGTACGTAGTCCGGCTTGGCTAGCGTAGTTATAAATAACGACGCTAAGCTTGGGGAGAGGAACAACAAGAGAAAATCAGTCGATCGCAAAACACTTGTGTCTAATATCGCTGCTTTAGCTGATCCGCCAATTTGAACTGACGATTGGGAAGCTCTTCGCGGAGCAGAAAATGCGCGGTTATTGCCACCAGGTCGTCGGCGAGGTGAGCGCCTTTTAAACACTACTCATGCGTTTGCCACATCGTTACGTTTTAGGAAGGCTCCGAGGTCGGTGTCCGCGCTGCGATGGATGACGGAGACAGCGTCGTCACGTCGTATCGCTGCCATGGATGGGCCTACCTCATGGGATCCACAACGGAGGAAGTCATCGCTGAATGCACGGGTAGGCTGAAACCGTTATTACGGTGGTGTGCTACTTTATCAAAACAAAACCTACAGATGGCGCTGACACCCCCCCCCCCCGTACCCGTGCTCCGTGCCGTACTCAGCCTCCCCGTACCATTGCCGTGCGGTAGTGAGTCAAAAATGCCTTGCCTTTTACACACACACACAAAACGGATCGTCACAGAGCGGCATTAAACACGTCATTTTATGATACCGTGCCGTACTGAGTCGCTCCGTACCGTACTGCCGTGACCTGCCGTAAAGAAACAAAAACGGTACTGAGTACGGCACGGTGCGATGCGTCATTGCTACTGCAGCGTTCACTATTGTCCTCATTCCAGACGCCATATAACGGCAATTTTCAGGCAACTTCTACGGCAACAGCCGCGGCAAAGGCGGTTCGATGCACATGTACAACCGAAACTTCTTCGGTGGTCACGGAATCATCGGTGCGCAGATTGCGCTAGGAACCGGCGTGGCATTCGCTCACAAGTACGACGACAAGAAGAACGTGTGCTTCGCCATTTATGGTGACGGCGCCTCCAACCAGGGGCAGTTCTACGAATGTGAGTCATTCTTCTTCGTCTATGTTTAGAGCTAGAGAACTAAAAGGGAATCGGGCGATTGAGAAAGTATGCAAGAAAGAAAATACCGAAATGCACTTCAAAATTCAGAATGCAATAAAAATTTCGGCTTCCGCACCAAAGCTCAGAATAAAATCGAGATCATTCCGAGATCCGTAGACCAAGCGCAGTGTTTTTCGAGTAAAAAAAACAAAGATGAGAGGCGTAATAATTCAGCTTATTTTTCGAAACTGTATCTTTTTAGCCATCAACATGGCGAAGCTCTGGAGCCTTCCGGTGGTCTACATCTGCGAGAACAACCGCGTCGGAATGGGCACGCCGAACATCCGTTCCTCCGCCTCGGTGGACTACTACAAACACGGCGCTTCGTGCAATGTGCCCGGCATCTGGGTGGACGGCATGGACGTACTGGCGGTGCGCGAGGCGATTCGGTTCGCGAAGGAGTGGTGCAACTCCGGCAAGGGCCCACTCGTCGTCGAGCTCTACACCTATCGCTTTGTCGGGCATGCGCCGCAGGACCCTGGAACCACGTAAGGTTTATTGACGATGCTGTTTAGACAAAATTTTCCGTCTCCTGTGTATTGTACTGAGGGAAGCTAAACGGAAGCGCTATAGCTTATGACTATACTTTCACCATCTTTCACCCTTTTCGATTTTACAACTGCTTGGAATAGATTCTTTGTGTTTACTGCTTGTAAAGCGTATTCACTGCGAGAAAAGTACCAAAGTGGGTTAAAGTTCGATGCCATAGCACTTCAGTTTTGTTCACACAGGCAGTAAAGTACATCCGTTGCTTAATATTGTTTGGCCGCCTGCTGCTAAGCTGCCTGCTTTCAGGTACCGAACACGCGAAGAAGTCCAGCACGAGCGTCTGCATGACCCCCTGAAGGTGATTCGGGAACGAGTCGGAGACGACTTCATCACTAAGGACGATGTTGAAGTGAGTATAATACAGTGTTTACGAAACGTTCTACAACCTAAGCCAACAAAACTGCAATCGATCTTTTAGGCCATCCAGCAGTCGGTGCACGAGGAGGTCGAATCGGCTACGAAGAAGGCGCTTGAGCAGAAGTTCTTACCGCAAGAGGCCATGTTGACCGACATCTACCACATGAACAAGCCAGAGACCATTCGCGGCACAACTCCATTCGACATTCTCAAGCCGAAAGCCATCAACACCGACGAACTCATTCACTAGTGCACTTTGAAGCAAGTTGTTTAAGGCTCTGTTTGGACGTCATAAATCGGCAATCATTGGTTTGTCACATGGTTGTTTTGAGAGGGCTTGTCGAGGGGAGTGAGAACAGGTTCCTGCTGGAAGACCTGCCCACGAAGGCTCCATACACTAGCTATGATACTTGAAAGGAGTTACCTACTTGCGTCAATAGTCGTCACCCACGTCTAGAAGTCTCAAGGAATTTTTCCTGTAGTGCAAGCGGTACAGACAGTGCTTACGTTCGGACAAGCTCACAGCTCTGACGACGCAAATGAATCCGAATACCCGTCGTATTTCTTTACAAAGTGGCCAGTTAACAATGGCTAGATTAGGAGGAGGGCTGCCATTTGGCGGTCTTTATTTTATAGGATAGGCAGGATAATTAGTGCGCCTTCGCCAAAGCTTCGTCTTCGTTGATAGTTGGTGTGCATACGCACTCGTAACCTTGCTCTTCCTGCACGTCGTTCTTCTGCCGGTGCTTGGCGGTTGCACGCCGGGCTTGCTGGCGGCCCTCGGACCGAAATCAGCTTGTGGTTATGGGTAAACCACATGAATCCGCTTCCGGGTACCAATGAAAACACCAAGTATGCGCATTACTGGCTGCTCGGAATCACCGGCACGTCGGTTATGTGCGCGCTGGGCTACCGTCTTGCTGCTGTTCACAACAAAATCCATGACTTCACACCAAACCGTGCTTGTTACTTGTGGGCCTGCTTCAGCTGGTCTTCACGTTCACCTGCGCACTAACCATGGTTGTTCTATACAAACCGGAAGAAGAGCTTCATTAGTTTGTACGGCAGGTAAGACCATCTTGTGCGTAAGGGTCGTCAAACGGCACCATGACCGTACTGCCGTACCGTACTGATCCCCGTACGTACGTACTGCCGAACCGACAGTACCAGTACGGCACAGTACGGGCGTCGCTTGTTACTCGTGCCCCGTGCAAGCAGACGGAAGTTTTTCCCTCCTAATAAACTGTCGCTCGCGTTATGCGTGTCTTTTTACGGAACGACTAGGAAAAGTCTGTTTTTTTTTTTGTCAGTGCCGTTCCGTGCCATTTTCAGTGGGTACTGTGCCGGAAGGGCAAACGGCCGTGTCTCCGAGAACGGAGCGTAATTTAAATATCGAGACTCCGTTCAGAATTTACCCGAAATAGCCGACTTCTGCGACCGGTCCTACCCTGCACGACAAAGTTTTCGGACAAAACCAACGTATGCATAAATGACATTTCTGTGGGCGTACAAAATCTGAATTACACGGGAGTTTTCTTGTTTACTCTGGAGAGCTCTGGCGTAAAATTCTCCCAAACTTTTACGAGAATAACGCATGGCCGACAAACTGGAAGTCTTGTCCGTCATCACCGCACACGTTTTTTCGGTCCATTTTAGCACGACTGTTTAGACAATAGCGTAATATGAATCCATTGCCATTCCCGCTATCGTTGTTTGAAGAATTTCTTTTAGTGCTATCTAGCTTAATTTTAACGCGGAAATTTCGGTAGACTTCACACGTTTCCTCAGAAATTTTCCACCGCGTCGGACGGGTTCGACGCTTGGTGAACAGCGACCGACGACTCTTAAACGCTCCCCTCAGATTCTGCAGCTTGTTTGTGCGCGGCGAGAGCATACTAGAGAGAGCGCTCTCTGCAGCGGTCACCCACGAGCACACGGCGCTCAACAGCCCAAGTGACCTCCGGCCGCCGCCCAGGTGGGTTCAAACCGGACGGCGGCGGAGAGCGCTATTGCCCGGCGCACAGTCTCTCGCGTATTTTCGCGTGTTCTGCATGCACTAACGCATGCAGAAGAGAGAGCAACGAAAGGATTGCGGTCGTCTATGAGGTCACTGGGAGGCCGCACATCGAAAAGTGGACGCACCATTCCGCTGCCCGGCTTGGCCGGTACCCTACGCCCGCGCTACGGTTCTGAAAGCAGATTTAGCGCTGTGGAAATGTGCCATTATCGCTTCTCGGCCTTTTGGCTAAGATCAAAGTACGCGCCGATCTCCCTAAGACAAATCTAATCCTTTTGTTTTAGGTGTAGTATCTGTTCTTATCAGCTTAATCTCTGATACGAGTCCTATTGGGCTCTTTGAGATTATCCAATTTTTGGGACCTGGCAGGGTGCAGGGGCTTGCTCCTCCCCAGCCGCGGGTCGGCCCGGTATTGCACCTACCTCCGGGATCGGCCCATCCCCCTTCGGGGGGAAAATATTCGCTTAAAGGTGCAAGAACCACGCAAGAATGCGTTGGAGTGCGGGAAAGCAGCGTCGAAGGCGAACGCTGGCAAAGACGCCGAGACCTTGCAGTGAATCGAGCGGCGAAATGAGTGTCGGAACCACGCACTCGGCAACCAGTGCGTTTCTAAATGCGTCAAGGACAGTAAAAAAATAAGGCAAAATGAAACTGCATTGGATTTATTTGAAGGTTGCGGTGAAGTGAGGGGCATAGTACGAACGATGAAGGGGATTTTGCTTGGGAGACTTAAACTAACGTCACAATTTTTCAAGGTTTACGAAACTATCTGGAGATTCGTACGGATTTGACTAAAGCTGAAAGAATACAACCCATTCAGGTCTGCCAGCAAAAGAGCGCTAACGGAAGTAACGGCACTGACGGCAGCGACAAAACTGATGACTTTAGTAGGGCTTTTGTCGTTTGTTTGATCATCGACTTTTATCCATTTGTTGATCTCACACGGGCTCTCCACTGTGATCTCTCAGTTGCTTCTTCCAGTCAGTGACTATCGTCACCATAGAGAGAGTCTCACTAACTGAAGACTAAGCCGCACCCACCACCAGCGTCGTTACATGCACTTCGATACAGGCGAGCGAGGACGATTTGTTTGATCGTGGGCTTTTGCGGTACACTGCTGGATTGTAATTTTACTGCTCTTTAGACAGGTCGAGTAAAGACAGAATGGATAAGTGTCATCATGAATAGTGTCATGCTACCAGCGTTTCTGCGGGCGCTACCGATTGTCTTCCGCTCGACGCATTGGAGCTTGGATTCGTCATCGCTAAACAAAGAGCTTTTGCTTTTGCCCACATTTTCGCATGTCGCATGACTTAGCCGGTCACACGGCTTTGTACTTAGCGGAAATTATTTTGACCGTCTTGTGGGACTTACTTTCGACAACGGTACCGTTGCTACTTAGAGATTCTGGCCTGGGAACCTGCTGTAGGACTACGATGCTTTCGACGTCGTACGCCGCTGTGGGATAAGCTGGCTCCCCGTTCATCGATGCGTCGAGGCCTACGACAAAATAGTAATTGATTTCCGGAAGCAGCACGAATACCTTTCAGCTCGACCTCTTTCGAGACTCGTAGAAGCCCGCAAGCGTTAAGGATGAGAAATATCGGTAGCGTGGTGAGCATTGACCATGTTATGATGGCCGCGGCACAGACCAAATGCCAACCAAGTTGCTAAAGTTTCGCGATAACATGGCGTCGGTAACAGGGATGGGACCGACGCCGGATTCGCATTCGGTGCTTATTTTATTTCGTGTCCGGATTCGTAAATCCTGGCAAAATAATTTCGAAGGTGTACTAAATAAAATGTCCCGGCGCCGCCAAGCACTTTTCGAAGCCACCAAGAATTTCAGTGAAATATTGCCTGTGCCGTATGCGGCGTGCCTGAACTTAGTGAATTTCGTCAGTTACATACCTATGCAGATTGCAACAAAACATGGAAAATCATAAATGCACGGAGTTGATTACTCTGAGACTGGGAAAGAATTCCTGAATGTGCGCTTTAGCAGTACGGAAAGCCAGCTCAGGAGAGTAAGGACCGAATATGACGGTTCTTGCACGTACTTTCCTAGGCAAAATGGAACGCCGTCGTCCTCTCAAACTTGCTTCGCTTCGGCTTCTGAAACATGGGACATTTGGTTTCTCTCAGGAAATTTGGGATTCGCTCTTGGTTTTATTCCGCTTCGCGGCTCAGAGTAGGCTTCGGTCTGAATTGTGGAATCGCCCATCCGTGGTCAGCGGTAGCTTGGCGGTACTTTTACTAACCGTACGTACTGACTCCCTCTGTACCGTACGAGTACGGTCTGGGGTGTAATACGGCGCGGTACCGTGCTAGCGCTAAATATCGGGGAAACTAGAGCTGTACCCGGTTCCGTACTAGACTGACCCCGCCGTACCGCACTCCTTAGCGTACCAGCACGGCACGGTACGGCTGCCGGCGATCTCTATTCTATACAGGCGTGTTGTGAGCGCTACGTACCGCAAAGGCCTGCCGAATCAGTGTCGAGTCGTGACCGCTCTGCGCTATTCCGTAGACAATGCCGTCGTGCGCTATGATAGTGACCGAAATGAGTCCCCAGAAGCCGCCACCGAAATGAACAGCAAAGGCGTCGAGCGGGTCGTCGATCTTCAGCTTTGCCGCTAGCCTGCTCAGCGACATGTAGGCGATGCCAGCGCCGGTGCCAGTGAATGCACACGCCCAGGGTTCCATTCGATTGCAGCCGGCACAGGCGGAGACCATACCTAGAAAAGCAACATTTGGCCGAAATTTTCATCGCATCAGTCTAAGGCAGCACCGGGCAAACGGGCCCTAGCCCCGCCGGACAGCGCCCGGCCTCAGTTTTTAATGACCAGTCCCCGGGCCGGACCTGGGGTAGGCCCGACCCGTTTTACGGCTCTGATTGACAGATTTGGCCAAATTTCCGAATAATTTTTGTCCATTACGCCGAAAACTCACGCTGGCCGAGCCATGCAGGCTANCGGATGCAAAAAAAAAAAATATAACCGCTCAATAAACCGCTTAATAGTGGAACGCCTCTGAGCAAGAAACGGGGAAAAAACCTGTTAAAATGACCCTTATACGCGTAGCGATACTTAACGATTATGAGTGCTATGCCGGCGGTCAAAACTTATCCAGCGACGCCGAACAAAAGCGGCTACCGCATAGAGTAGTTCCATAAGTCCTACAGCATAAGAAAATAGGCACTAAAACCGAATTTTGGCTAAATGGCTAGAATTTGGACATTCGGCCTCTTCTTCGAAGCAATTAGAGACCGGGGGAAACAAAGGTTTCCTACTTTACACTTCACTACGGATCTCCGTACGTCGTTCTTGGGCTAACTAATGCCAAACTACACGTGTCCTGGGTAAAAATACCTATGGAATTCATGAAAGGACCCCCTTACCGGGTAAGTACCGAACTAAAATTGCCGGGCTTGGACGCTGAGATGACGCCGCTCCGACGAGGTTTTGCCGCAAGGATTTTCCCCGCGCCGACAGCGAACGCCGTTCTCAACTCCGAACCTCGTCACCGCATACTTGCTAGTCATCGTACATACCTCATTGTCTGTCCAGTAAATAGCCGAGCAATTGTTATCTTTTACTGGTACAATAAACGCGACGATCTCCCTAAAACAACTCTAATCCTTTTGTTTTAAGTGTAGTATCTGTTCTTATCAGCTTAATCTCTGATACGAGTCCTATTGGGCTCTTTGAGATTATCCAATTTTTGGGACCTGGCAGGGTGCAGGGGCTTGCTCCTCCCCAGCCGCGGGTCGGCCCGGTATTGCACCTACCTCCGGGATCGGCCCATCCCCCTTCGGGGGGGGGGGGAAATAATCGCTTAACGGTGAAAGGACCACGCAAGAATGCGCTGGAGTGCGGGAAAGACAGCGGCAAACGTGAATGTTGACGAAGACGCCGAGACTTTGTAATGAATCGAGCGGCCAGTTGAGGCCCGTAATCATGCACTTGGCGAATCAGTACCTTCTAAATGCGTCAAAGACAGTAAAAAATAAGGCAAAATGAAACGCATTGGATACATTTGAAGGTTGCGGTGAAGTGAGGGGAATAGAATGAACGATGAAGGGGATTTTGCTTGTGGGGCTAACGTCACAATTTTTCAAGATTTGACTAAAGCTGAAAGATTACAACCCATTCAGGGCTGCCAGCAAAAGAGCGCTAACGGAAGTAGCGGCACTGACGGCAGCGACAAAACTGATGACTTTAATAGGGATTTTGTCGTTTCTTTGATCATCGACTTTTATACATTTGGTGATCTCCACACGGGCACTCCACTGTGATCTCTCAGTTGATTCTTCCAGTCAGTAACTGTCGTCACCATAGGGAGAGTCTCACAAACTGAAGACTAAGTCGCACCCACCACCAGCGTCGTTACATGCCAAGGTTGCGCCTGAACGGAATTTTCAAAACCTGAAACGAGAAACCTGAACTGCCTCTTAAAAACCTGGAAACTGAAACCTGAAACCTGAACCGGAAAATAGCCTGAAAACTGAAACTTGAATTCAGGCGCAACCTTGTAACATGCACTTCGATACAGGCGAGCGAGGACGATTTGTTTGATCGTTGGCTTTTGCGGTACACTCCTGGATTGTGATTTTACTGCTCTTTAGACAGGTTGAGTAAAGACAGAATGGATAAGTGTCATCATGAATAGTGTCATGCTACCAGCGTTTCTGCGGGCGCTACCGATTGTCTTCCGCTCGACGCATTGGAGCTTGGATTCGTCATCGCTAAACAAAGAGCTATTGCTTTTGGCCACATTTTCGCATGTTGCATGACTTAGCCGCTCACACGGATTTGTACTTAGTGAAAATTATTTTGATCGTCTTGTGGGACTTACTTTCGACACCTGTACCGTTGCTACTTAGAGATTCTGGCCTGGGAACCTGCTGTAGGACTACGATGCTTTCGACGTCGTACGCCGCTGTGGGATAAGCTGGCTCCCCGTTCATCTCTGCGTCGAGGCCTATGAGAAAATAATCATCATTTTCAGGAAGCAGCACGTATACCTTTCAACTCGACTTCTTTCGAGACTCGTAGAAGCCCGCACGCGTTAAGGATCAGAAATATGGGTAACGTAGTAAGCATTGACCATGTTACGATGGCCGCGGCACAAACCAAATGCCAACCAAGTTGCTAAAGTTTCGCGATCACAATGCCGTCGGTAACAGGGATGGACCGACCCGAATTATCATTCGGTGTTCATTTCATTTCCTATCCTGATCCGTAAATCCGGCAAAAGGATTTTCGAAGGGTGCACTAAATAAAATGCCACGGCGACTCCAATCACTTTGCCATGCCAAGAAGCATTTAGGTGAAATATTGCCTGTGCCATTTGATAGTAAACTTAGTAAATTTTGTCAGTTACGTACCTATGCAGATTGCAAGAAAAATAGGTAAATCATAAAAAAATGCACGGAGTTGTTTACTCTGTGACTGATCAAGAATTCCTGAATGAGTGTGTTAGCAGTACGGGAAGCCGGTTCAGGACAGTAAGGGACCATCGGATTAGGCCTCGGTCTGAACTGTGGAATCGCCCATCCCTGGTGGGTGGTAGCTTGGCGGTACTTTTGCTAGCCGTACGTACTGACCTCCTCCGTACCGTACCAGTACGGTACGGGGGTGTAACACGGCACGGTAGCGTACTAGTGCTACATATCAACGAAACTGGAGCTGTACCGTGATCCGTACTGGACTGATCCCGCCGTACCACTCTCTCTAGCGTACCAATACAGCATAGTACGGCTGCCGATCTATACTCTCTGCAGACGTTTTATGAGCGCTACGTACCGCAAACGCCTGCCGAATCAGTGTCGAGTCGTGACCGCTCTGCGCTATTCCGTAGACAATGCCATCGTGCGCTATGATGGTGACCGAAATGAGTCCCCAGAAGCCACCACCGAAATGAACAGCAAAAGCGTCGAGCGGGTCGTCGATCTTCAGTTTTGCCGCTAGCCTGCTCAGCGACATGTAGGCGATGCCAGCGCCGGTGCCAGTGAATGCACAAGCCCACGGTTCCATTCGATTGCAGCCGGCACATGCGGAGACCATACCTAGAAACAGAATATTTGAGCGGCCAGAACGCATTAGTCTTTGAAGCCCCGTGCAATCGAGCCCTAGCTCCAGCTGACTGTGCCCTGACCTTAATTTTAATGGCCAGGCCCCGGACCGGACCCGGGGTAAGCCGGACACGTTTAGCGGATCAGATTGACAGATTGGGTCAAATTTCCGATTATTTTTTGTCCTATAAGCCGGAAAGTCTCGCTGGCGGAGCATTGCTGGCTACTCTAGGCGAAAAGACTCCAAAGCCGGATTTTAAACCCGCTATAACGCGCAAAATCCGACCTCTACACAAGAACCAAAGGGACCAAAACATTTTCCGCTTCGTAATTGCTCTTTGCCATTTTCCGGACCTCGATTTCAAGGCCCGCGGACGGGTCCCGATTGGAAGGTACTAGCGACTTGGCTGCGCTTCGCGCAGCCAACCCTTACATGACGTGCAAATACCCCTACGCGTGCAAAGATGGATTTATGTTTGGGTTCTCCATGCAGGAAAACCCCTTTACGGCCCGTCCCGGCAGATATCTATCTTCATGCCCGCTATGGAAAGCATGCGCTAGCGGGCTCGCTATGTCATGGAAGCAGGAAGCACATGTTTGAGCCTTGATCGGGCATAACTTTTTCTGGCCAACAGGTTGACTGAGAGTTTCCACATGTGCTCAACTGTTCAGGAAATATCGAATGATACCAATCTTGATCGGATCGCGAAAACTTTTTGGGGACGGACTTATATCAGCGCTTCAGGGTATAAGGATTTGCCAAGACTTGGTTCTAAAGTGATATTTACCTGTTAGGACGGCATTGATCATCGGCAAAATGACGAACTTTTTCACGGTCAACTTGTGGTAAATCAGACAGACCAGTCCCGCGAAAGCCGCGCAAAGCAGCGTGTTGAACATTGCTAGCGCAACTACTTGGCCATTGCCGGGCGTGAGGATGTCGCCAGCTGAGCCGCCGTTGAATGCCAAGAAGCCGAACATGAGGATGAAGCCGCCGAGTGTTGTGAACTGAGAACACATGATTAATTAGGGCTAGCAGCCCGAAATGCACAAGAGAATCCGTGCTTACCGGTACAGAATGGCCCTCGATGGGCGCCGGATTTTTACCGTCGAAGCGGCCTATCCGTGGACCGAGAATAATGGGCACCCAGCAGCGAGATGGAACCACCGCACAGATGAACAACGCCAGAGCCCGCGAAATCCTAGCGAATATTCAAGAGTTAAAGAGCAAGAACGCTTAAAGCATACAATGTAAGTGGTGGTGATGACGCCGTCGCTGATCCCCTTCAGCATCCAGCCCTGCGACGACCATCCCCAGTGGGTAAGCACTGGGTAAATTACCGCTGAAACGCATAAAGTGACAAGTCAAAAACGTCTTCTCCTGCTTCATCCGCTTCTCCGACAGCTAGCTATGTCGCGATTCCCCCAGGAATCACAAGTTCTAAACTCTGTCTTCATCCCCGAAGGCCGAAAAAGTCGATGAGTTTGAATGGGTCATTCAAAAAGGCCAAAAATCGGAACCCTTACCATGCCCTCCCCCTGGCTGGACCCTAGACCCGCTACTGATAAAGATGTATTACAAGATATCAGCGCGCAGTAGACGAAGTAGGCGACCATTTCAGATCTTTCCGCGACGGCTCCAGTGAGGATGGTCGCAGCGGTGTCGGCGAAGACGTATTGGAAGAAGAAACGAGCATAGTTCGACTGGCCGGACAGAAAAAACTCGGAGTATCCGAAGAAATTGCCCCATACGTCGCTTTCCGCCGGACCGTAGGCCAACGCCCACCCGACGGACCAGTATCCGACGATGGAAATGCCTAAATGAACCGACCTCTCTCATTATTAGAAGTAAGTCTTGTGGATCGTAAAATTCATACACGAGTCACAGATGTTCCGAATCAGGATGTTGCTCGTGTTCTTCGTCCGCACGGCGCCCGTCTCGAGAAACGCGAATCCGCATTGCATGACTAAAGCCGACCGTTATTCTTGGACACCCTTCAGGATTTGTTCGTACAGAATATCACTAGCGCCATGGTGCATAGAAAGAACGAGTTGACGTTCTCTCGAAGCTCTTCGAGTAGATCACGGGTCTCCTGCGCCAGACTGGACGACGTCGCAGCTGTAGGTGTTGGAGTCCTAGTCGTCAACAACAGGGTTGTTAAGTTCGAAGAGACCGAAAACATGCCAGCTGTCGTCTCCATAATCTAAACCTGGGACGTTTGAGCACAGGTATCCTGGAGTAGACTAAAACTTGGAGCAAGCTGCAACGCGAAGTCGAACGGGTGCTCTTACGATGTGTTCGTTCATCTGTTATGACTTAAGCCTAGTGCTTACTAGCAAAAACGGTATTGTGAGAATTTACCCATACGGTTTCGCTATTCCTTCTCTCACGGTAGGTACAACTCCAACGAATCTAAACTTTCCATTTTGAACAAATCTCCGCTGCCTTCTGCGGAGAGATTTTCTCACCTACCTATGAGAAATTTCTTCAGGCCGGAGAACTCGTGGGCCGAACGCTGAAACGAGACAATGGCGGAATGACAATGCCTTGTGACGTAGATTAGACTCGCAAGTGTCTGCTCTCATCAGCTCTATGCAAACTTTGGTGTCGGATTTGGCAACAACTATCCGGTCTGCCGCAGCAACGAACTAATGAGTTGCTGCTGCACTGATGCAGCTACCAAAACTGTCTCGCTGAGGAAGTGGCTTACCCTGCTGGGCAAATGTAGACGCTATGGTGAGTCAACTGCGCAGAAGAAACACTAAGGAAAATAGTTATGCTGGCATCCTACGCACCCGTACATTTCCTTCGGCGAAACAGAACTCGAAATTAGCAAATGTATGCATTCAGAAAGTTCACTTTTCCCACCCACTTTCTCAAAACAGCTATGGGAACCCGACCGCACTTCCACTCTGATTTTGAAAGCCGTATAGACGACGCATATCAACCGAGTAAAGTACGAAAAAGCCGAGTCGGTAGCCGCTAGTCTTGCACGACCGAGATAAGATCCGGCTACCCCAACAGTCACGCTCTATGGCTTGCGTAAGCGAATGTTCACTTCAACATACTTTATGTAAAAAAACGTGCAGCGTGATGGCAAACTACTTGGAGCTCTTCTCGGCAAAAAACTCGTTCTAGCTCACACTACTCTAGTACCTCCAAATCTATTGCATTCCGGCGATTCTTGCCCCCCCCCCCCCCGAACACAAAGTTCGAAAGTGTCCTAAGGCCGACGGACAATCGCTTCCGGTATGAGATCGTCGCATGCTGGAAGCCCAGTGGGCAAATCTTTGGAAACTGTAATATTTCATTCAGAATTGCTTTCCGATAAAAGGTTCTTAATGACAGAGAAGTTCCTGATTACCTATGGTCAGCAGTTATGAATTCTCTGAGCGAGTCCAGTAAACACCCAACAAATAGGTTTATTCAGTCCCATTTCGAATGTCACAACTTTGCAGCACTAAGAAGAACCTAGTTAAAAACTAAGTAACCTGATCTTTTCCTATCAGTAAGGCGACTCATCCATGTTGACCCATAATGGCGAGCTCCCTTACGTGCTGCCGGTTAAAACGCATTGTCCTTATGTTCTCCAGAGCTTTATTTTTTAGACGCAAGGACTTTATGTTTAGTGAGATAAGTAAGTGGCACGCGGCTCAACATCACAAAGGTTTCGCTCGTTCAGTGGCTGGACAAATGTAATCTGGTCAATTCAGCGGCGATTCTCTCGCCATCCATCAGGGGAATGTCCGCGAATAACTTGCCCATCATCTTCAGTTCCTTGTAGAGCGCAATGTCTTCCTAAGGTCAGAAGTATGCTTTGCGGTTAAGTGCCAATACAGTGCGAACGAGTGACGGCAAAATTGCTTACAACAATGTCTTCGACGAGTCCGAGGACTCTGCCGACACGCACCGACGCCTTCGCGGGCCCAACGTGCAAAGCCAGTTCGCTTTGAAAGTCGGCAAACATCCGGTCTCGAACGCCTTCACCATGTTCGCTGATGAGATTCGAGCGTTCCACTAAAACTCAAAGCGTACAACTTCAATACGTCTCAACTCTGCAGTCGTTGTAGCTTCCAAAACCTACACTGTTTCCAGAGCATTACTGCCGCGAGGGCAGCCACTTCGAATTCGCGAAGCCGAAGACGGCGCATGCAGTCGATGCTTTTCAGTCGTAGCTCCATGAACGGAAGCATTAACCTGAAACAACGCCGGCTCTTGCTTCGTTTGCACTCGTCTAGATAAAATATGAGAACGCCGCAGCTTTCTGTGACTTCAAATTTCGTGCTGAAGTGTCTCGGAATTTTGACTTTTGACCCTGAATTATGCGACAGTTTCCCAGTTTTTGAATTACGAATGAAGCCGTGAGTTTAGAGGTGTCCTCATTCCGCAATCTGGCTCTAGGTGGCATGGCACTCCTTTAGGTGTCGGCCGTGCAAAGCTCACCATTTTGGCAATACTTCTTGGCAGTATTTTTACGGGGTTCTCTTGGAGCGTCGTTTGTATTAAGCAATTTTCAGTCGCTGGTCGCCGTTGTTCTAGCCAAGTTTTTGCGCATTGAGAATTCTGCCGCTTTTCAGTGAAAAATTCCGCGTTCAGAAGGGGTGAAGTCATAATCCGGAATAATATCGACTCGATCGACTTTTTAGTACGGGCCGTACTGAGTACGGTACGGTTGTACGGTACGGATGGGTCAGTACGGTACGGCTGTACGGTACGGCCGGGGTTTGCCGACCGTTAATATCGAGACAGTAAAAATGCGAAACCCCGTTGGCGCAAAAACTTTCTTAGAACTTTGTTCTCTCGGGAATGCTTCTCACCTCGCTTGGGCGTCCGGGTCCAGAAGAAACCTGAAAAGTATGCCTTAGTTTTATCCTCCCGAGTGTCTTACTGCTTAATTAGCTCCGAATTCCTTGTAGGGTCGAAGAAGCAGGCCAATGTTTCGGAAGATACATAGCCGCCGTAGTGAACCGCGATACGAAGGTCGCCAACGTCGGGGAATGCCTCGATGCACAACAAACTCTCGTAGATGCAAGCGAATTTCTGAGTGAACTCACGCAAGACTTCCACCTAAATTAGACACGGTGGAACATTAATAGAGGATGTGCCTCCCCCAATTCGCTTTCGCGAACAGGAATGTTTTCGGAGCTTTGAGCCGGGCTTTGCATGGACCCAGACATGGGCGGAGCAGGGACCATGAGAGCCGTTTGGAGGAACCGGCGGAAAACTTGTCTGTGGGAAGTATCATATAGCTAAATGTGCTCCTCGGAAGTTTCTGCACAAACAAACGCGGAAAATCAGGGCCTCCTATGCCTTGTTGTTAAAGACGATTCGCCGTGCCATGCCGTTCTCTGTTCCGTGCCGTGTTAACGTAACGCTGGGGTCAAAACGGAAAGTAGGAGGTGAGAAAGGAGCAGAAAACGGTATGTCTTAAGTAGGGAAAACAGGGCTCGTTTTACGCGTCGTTTTTGTCCGGCATTTTTCTCCACGGCACGCCGTCAACGGCATTTCTCGACTCTTTATGATTGGCTTTGTAATACAGGACACGGACTTTGCATGGAAGTGTAGGGACCGTGCCAGGGCCCCCGGAGCTAGAAGGGCCGGGGCTTCGATCGGAGCCTGTGACCTGAATTCGGCCGCCATCTAATTTGCATGCTTACCTTGTGGATCTGCTCCTTGACGTCACACAGGTCCAACGTTTCCGACAGCAGAGAGAAAATTAAGGACAGCGTACCGCTCTCCACACGCCAATACTCGGCAAACGTCACTGGCACATACTTAAATTTGCGTTCGTTGTCGGCTAAACAGCTAGTTGCGCACTAACTTGAACGTCTCCGAAGACGCTATCCGGGTGCTCCATTGCGTGCATGGACTTCTGAGCGTGGCGAAGCGTCTTGAAGTCTGACATAATCTTGTTGAGGAGCTCGTTAGAGGCAGCTGGAGGCGTGGTCGGTGCCGCATGACCTGCAACGTAGATCGTCGGCAGCTGTTGCGGTGGGTCATCGACCGAAGAGGAGCTGCTAGTGACGACACCTGCGTTAGAAGCGCACCCTGGTGCGCCCCTGTCATCCCAGGACATTCCGACTTCAAAGCATTTCCGGAGTCGGCAGGATCTGCACGATGTTCGCTGGCCTTCTAGAACGGTTCGAGATCGTATTGTTGTCATGACGTTGGTCTTCCAGACACACTGGGTTGGACTTCGTGACAGTTTATAGCTGTGGAGATTAGGATTCCGCTTTGTTTTTCGGGTGTTTTTTTGATTCCGTATTCGGACTCGTTTCGAATGA
>JNEY01000392.1:19611-40537 GCA_020875895.1 Aphelenchus avenae
GGGGGGGGGGGCAAGTCGGGGTCGTCTCATGTGCCCCGTCCCATTCTGTATTCGCCATATGCTGCACCCTTCTGACGCCTTGAGACACCCTGTCCCCCACCCGGAAGGGGTGGCCAGGGCCCACGGAACGTGTAAAATGTCACTTTGGTCGCCGGTAGAAAACGTCCCTGGCACGGGACAACAGCGGAACTTTTGCGAATGAAATTGCACAAATGTAGCAATAATTCACTCTGGCGGCGCGCCTGCGGCGCGCGTCGGGCCGTGCGAGAACCGCAGTCTACGTACCAGTTGAAGTTCGCGTCCTCAAGTGGGCACCACAGTGTACGTCGTGCCGTACAACAGGGACACGGGTACAAGGCTCTTCCGAAACTTGTTCCGATTCCGATATTCCGAATACCGAATTCCGACTGTTTTGCCATTCCGAATTCAGAATTCCGAATTCCGAATAGAGAGGGGTCCTTCAGAAATCCGAATTCCGAATTCATAATAGAGAGGGCTCATTCCGAATTCAGAATTCCGAATTCCGAATAAAAAAATTTCATTCCGAGACACCCCTGTGACCCACTCCATACAGCTTTCTGTATAGTGAATAAAGTGGAAAACGGCACGGGGGTACAGGCAGCCCCGTGCGCAGGCCGAACATCTCGGCCTCGGGCCTGAGGATATGGCCTAATGCCAGGCACTGAGCCCGCGTGGGCCTAGATATTTGGCCCCGGCCTTGAGCCGCTGGCTCCTACACAGGGATGAGTACGGGACGGCGAGGCGCCGGGCTCTTGCAGAACCTTTACGGTTTACTTCCACCAAATTATTACCCTTATACGCCGGTGTTTGCGCCGCATTTTGATCCTTCCGCTTGAGAAGTGGACGTCACGGAACCTACGCACTAACAGAACCAATACGACAAAAGCTTTTGCTGCAAGTCACGTAGGTTTTTATAAGCCCACCACCGAGCGCAGACTTGTTTGTTGTGTACTATTTTCCGTGCAAGCGCACTAGGGCAACTGGCTAACTATGGCTCATTTTGTTTTCATGAACACACAGGAACGGGCGAACGCTTCAATTTCCCTGCCAGCGTTTGAGCAACATTCAAGACTGCCTTTGGATGAACGCCGATAGAAAGAATCCTGAGCTTGCAATTGAGGTCATTGCGTACTGAGAAGGCCAATCCTGGACGCTATGAGGAGATTCACGGAACACATCATCCTGTTGGCTCGCTACCGTCGTTCCATGTGAACATTCCCGAGAGGAACTTCGCCATACGATCCTAAAGAACACAGAGATAACGACCCAGTGTTGTACAAAGTCTGGACGTTGCATCCAAACAAATGAAACCTCACGCATTTTATGTAAATCCAAAACAAAATCCAGGTGTTTTGAACCCGTATCCTTTGTGGAGTACTGTCCCACTGCGCAAGTTCCGTATCAAAAGTTTTTAATTACCTCGTGATTTATATCAAAACGCAAGTAAATAAAAAGAGCAAGGTACGCTCGGGTTTCACAAACGAATGAAGGACGTCAGTTATCAGCTGGAGGCGCCAGTTCGAGCAACGGAAAGGATGCATCTGGCGAGCCGAGATGGGCAAGGATCTCGTTGAGCGCCTCGTTTTCTTGTGGAATCTTCGGATGTCCGGCATTCGCCACTTCAGCTTGGCATGAAGTGTATTCCTCGAAGGCTTTCTAAAATTTATATTTAACGCAATAGTGACGTTTAGGGCTTTAAGGGAATTTGGAAAAGGATGAGCCTGATCTTAGGCTCTTTCTCGGAATTGCTCTGACTCAGCCCTGATCTAGGTTTTCAAGGCTGATCCTCGGCACATCCTGCTCCTCAGACAGGGAACATGAGGGGAGGGGACAATTTGCGTAAATTTAAAACTTGGCTCCGCATAGGCATGCTTTGCCCACATGGAGGTTTGACCGTGTGGCCGCTTCTGTTTTCGCACTGTCGAAAGATCGCACTCAGAGGTCCGGTAACGGCCATCCTACGTTGAGGCTAGAAAATATTCGGCGCACAGTGGGTTATGACGACTAGAGTTCGGCACCGGTACCGTTGTACGGGCCGTAGCCGTACCCGTACCCGTAGAATACGGGTACGGGGTACGGCACGGGGGGGTCACTACGGGTACGGGGTACGGCACGGGGTACCCCCCAACACGGCCCCCGTACCCGTACCCGTGTTTTTCGCATTTTTTGCCCGCCGCTAGGCGAATTTTTAGCAAATTTTCACCAAATTCGTAAAAATTTAGACTAAAATTTCGTTGGTGTCGCCTGCGGCGAGCCTATATTCCTGTATTACTCTATGGGATGACATTTAAACCACTTGATATCGTAGATTATTCGCCCATCACTCCATTTTGGCCTGATTTTGGGCAAAAAATCGAATTTAACCACGGGTACGGGTACGGTACCGTATTTTTCCACGGGTAAAGGGGTACGGCACGGAGGGGGGAGGTCACTACGGGTACGGGGTACGGCACGGGGTCCCGGTGGCGATCTCTAATGACGACACCATTCCTTCGCCTTAGCATCCGTCGTTTCACTGCGCACGTAACTGTCGGCAAAGGTTACCTTGATGAACGACTGAAGCTGCGCAAGGGTCTCGACGTACTGCGAGGTGCACTGGTAGAGCTCTCGCGAGAGGTACTCATTGAAGATGTTCTTCGGCTTCATCGAGACCAGCTCTACTTTCGGATGTCGCGGCGCCGATCGCGCATTTCTCACAAGTCGGTCGGGAACGAGATTGTCGAGGATCAACACTCGACGCGCCGCTATGGGCATCGCTGTGGATGACGTCGTTAATGCCAATAAGACTGCGAGGAGGCAACCGAAGCTCACAGCTTGCATTCTGGTCGTTGGTAAACGAATCAATGACACGAACTCGTAGTGAACTCTGAGAAGGTCTGCCGGCTGAGTAAGCTTGTAGTCGTAGACGGCCAGTTATCGGAGCTTGTTAAGGGAAGCCTAGACGAAGTATGTCTCGCTTGGTACAAAAGTTTGGTAAGTCGCCCGTGGCCGCGATGCCTTAGTCATAATATATCGGCAAGAATTATGTGAAGCCCATGGTCGCCTGATATTTGACGAGCAATCTATGAAATGAGGTTCAGAGATTAAGCAGACGACGATAATGCACTTTGAGGCTACATTTGCATTACAGCGTAGCGTTTTTGTAGGGCGCTACATCATTGCCCAGGGTGTCTAAGTCAAGCATGATGAGCCATCATCGCGCGGGAAGCCTACGTGAATGTTCTCACAGCGTACTCTTAGGACACCATCTGGGCCCACAAAGGGTTTGTACCCGACATTCATCGATGTCACATGTAAGAGATGGTCTATACTGACCACCGGACAGCGATTTGTATGACCAAGGGCTAATGGCGGTTCCGAGTCGAACATTTCTTAAACTCTTATAGGCCTCTCGGGATTGGGAGAAGTGACGATACCATAATTAACAGTTCCCTTTCTTTCACGTTGTACGCAACTCCAATACGCGCACTATCTAAGTATGGAATTAAATAAACAAAATAGGCCAGTGTCCCCACGATCGCTTGAAGGTTTCATTGGGCTCTATAAGACGGAAGATCTCGAGAGCCCTTCGGCTATTTTACGGCTAGGGTCGGCCATTGCACAGAGTTGGTTTCCTTTTCTGGTCCCGAGCTTACGTAGTCCCTATTAAGTACCTTTATGGGCGGTCTTCTAAGACACTACCGAGCTATGAACTGTCCCGCGGCTTTGTTCAAGCGACGCGAAGGTGTTCGCTACGGAGAAGGCGGACCAGAGACGCCGGGGGACGTGGAACTGGTAACCACAATTGGATGCCTAAGCTTCACGCAAACAACGTTCGTAAGCTTTCTTGTTCTTGGGGCGCGTATGCCGATATATAGCTCTTGGTAAGGAAGACAAAAACGTGCTGCCAACTAGAGCAAAATTCGACGGAAGACCCTCAAAGTCAAACAATGCAAGTGCGACGGATACTGGAGGAAGCTAATCCGCATTAGAAGCCCCACCGAGGTATCAAATGGCTATTTTAATCGACGTTTGTCCATAAAAGGCCTTAAGCAAGACCAAAAAGGTGTGTAAAAAGGGTTTCGGCGTATCCGCCGGAACCGTTGCGTCACGCTGAGGTTTCATTCGACAATGAAAAATTTTCTCGAAGAAATCCATCATGAAAATTACGCTACGCGACATCGGTACGAAATAACTCCCTTTATGCTCAAGATAATGTGCAGGTTAAATAATTCAGTGTCTACGCGAACCGGGTTCTGTTCTGTTATGCGCAAGCGACAATCTGAATAGACTTCCGCGACAACGTACGCTTACATGGGCTTCACAAAGTGCATTTACGACTGTGCTGCTCTTCAGAGAATGGCCAGGATGCTTCAGTCAGCAGGAATACGAAACGTACGTGCACTGGGCTGCCTCTGGCAAAGGCCTGCACGGCCGGGCCCGGGCCTGAGCTATGAACTTTTCAAACGCGACCTCAAAATAGACTCATTTAGTCTAATTTTCAACTAATTTTTGCCTACATGAAAGAACCAAAAAAAACAGACCGAAGGCTGAGGTTTCACGTTCTATCTCTTTGCTATTCGTAGGGCCTAAAGGCTTGCCGCGCGACTTCTGCAGCAGCCCGGGCCGGGGCTCGACTTAAACGCCAGTGGGCCGGGACGGGCTTCAACAGGATGCGCGAAACACAGGTGAATTCCTATAAAATTTGCATACAAATTTGCCTAACTTAACTAAATTTGTACGGAGCCGGACCTTCCTTGGGCCTCCGCGCCTGACCTTTGCCCCGTAAGGCTCGGACCGGGCCCGGCTCAGTTTTTATAATTGAGGGTCGGACGCGGCCCGTACAAGGCTAGACCCGGCCGGACAGGCCTAAGGCCCGGTTAAGCAGGGTTATCTGAAACGGATGTCAACTTCGTCATTTGTCCACGAAGTATGAACTGTAGTGACAAAGCCAGCCAGCCCGTCGCCCTCAGACGGAATGGAATCCCGGAGGAGAGGGCTCGTCACGTTGTACAAAAGGACACGAATAAAGCGAACAAGAACCGGACACGCCTGTCAGAAATAAAAGTGCGTTTGTCGTAGCTCTCTTCCTTGTTCTCGCGGGTGCTCATAGGCCCAAAGCGGTGACAACAAATGTCGTCCTCCCAATTAAAAGCCTACCAAGAAAGGCTCAACACGCGGCGTCAGAGGGAAACATATTTTCGTCTGAACCAGAGCCACCATGTTGCCGACAAAACGATGATCTCTTCATGGCTCATTAGAGTCACGGCAATGTACGCCTCCTGGGACTAGACGCTATGATTCATAGCGTTCAAGGACAAAACAAACATTATTACGTACGACGATGTCACAACTACGTAGGCCTAAGGACTAGAGGTGGCAACCAAAAATGCAGTATTTCCCAAACCGACATAGCTTAAAAGTACTAACTTTGGTGAGAACTAGTACTAAACGATAGGTATAGTTTTGTTGGTCAATGATTTCCTAAAGAATTTTTCGTCCAATTAAGGGCAGAATACTGAAGGTCGGGGTGGAAATTCTCAATTCGATGGAGGGGGAGAGAATTCCGACATCAGATGATGGAAATCGTCCTTTCTTTCCTAGAACACTCTGAGCAGCGCCGCCAAGGTTGGATTCCGTAAAAAAATGCTCGTCTGTTAACCGAAATCAGACTAGTGTCGTTCTCCTGCACCGTACTCCGTGTCAGTCGTACCGTCTACCGCAACGGTACACGGTGGGTTGCTTGCCGAATGCCTTTACGTATTGAACTCGCATAGCTGGTTTTATTCGAGTCAAGCACAATTCAGGATGTTAATAAGAAGAAAGCTTGAGAAATCGTCTTAATGTTAAACAACTACAGCTGTAAACTTGCTCCTATCCATGGTTGATCGTAGAGTACGCCTCTTCTTATTCTTCGACCGTCCTGTTCCTTTGTCCCATATTTCTGCGTTGCGCAAATACTCCTCCAAACCGGTGAGGTCCTGTCCTTCCTGCGCTTCCGTAAAACTCAAATTGACTGGACCGATGAAGCCGCTTGCGCGGGCCGCAGCCTGAAAATGTTCGAGTCCATAAGTACACGGATGACCTTCGTCATCCTAGAGTTNGATTGATTCAAATAAAATAAATTATTTATTTGATTATTTATTCGCATGTAAATCCTGAGCACTAGTTTGGGCACGTTCTCCTGCTTAGACACCTAGTTCAGCTTGCTTCGTGGTGTTAAGCTCGATCCAAACGCCCGGTACTCAAATGACCGGTTTCCAAACGACCGATTTTATACTCAAACGCCCTGTAGCCCTAGAACACCCTGCTCTGAATTCGCTTTGCGCAGAGCCGATTAACTTACTTTGCAAACATTCTTCAGGAATTTGTCGGACACGACTACGCCGTCGATGGTAAGCGATCCCTCCACGTTGGGCCTATTGAAGCAGAAGTGCAGGATCCCGTCGTCAGTGAGATCGAAAGCACGCAGCGCTCGAGAATTGCGTTTGATGGTGAGCTCGCGTATGCCTCGCCCGGCATAGCTACGCAACACATCGTTAGTGAAATGTTGCGGGAGTAGCACGCAGTCGATGAACTTCACGCATTAAAGTGAGCTGACTAGAGCGAGATTGGCGAAGAAGTCCGCTTCCACATAGGTAAAATCGGCCGCATGGAATTCTAGGCAGCGAATCGTCTGCATCAACGCGTTCTTGACTTGGTTCCATTGAGCGGCTGTTAGAGTGCGGCAACGTCGCCAGGGACTACCGCGTCTAGTCACAGAGCATTCTTCCGTGTAGGAGTTGGCCGACAGTTCTTTAAGGACAGACGAAGCTGACGAAGGCCGGCTAACGGACGCGCACGACAACGGTTCGCCTCCGAAGCATCTTTAGCAACCGCCGAAACCGTAACACGTGTATCTAAAAAGCTTTGTCAGAAGGCTTCGTGATCAAACGTCGGCATAAGCCACGTGGACGTGCACTCAGTGGATTGGTACGTCGTACTGCTATGCCCCTGTCAGCATAACACGTTTCACGGCGTGGATTATCGTTGAAACCGGGCCGTTTTCCATGTCGTACTTGGCCAATATTTTCATAAATTCTAGCGATTTTCGGTTACTTCGGAGGGAATACACCAGTTTGTCTTGGCTGATTGTAGTATTTTCGCGGGACCCAACGATTCTGGGGTCCACCGCTGCAGTCCGACCTACCGTAATCGATCGTCAGCGTCAGTTTGGAGATATACCGCAGACTCAGCTGTGAACTGTCGTCTTGGACAATGGCGGCGACGAGACGACACGCAAGCGTGACCACTTCAAGATTTCGGCGGTCAAGAAATTTGAGCACTTCCGTAAGCGATTCCGCGGGCAACGACGTTGTTCGACGTCGCAGGCTCACATTGAGAAGACGCCGTCGTCCCGGCGTTCAGATGTTTCGACGTCTGATGATGAAAGCATGAAAGGCCAGTCCGGCGGGTTGAGTTCTTCGCGACGAAGCTAATATGCGTCTGCGAATCCATAAGCGGATCGGGCGTAGCTTCTGTAAGCTATGTAGTCAAACGGAGTGTCGTCGTCGACGCAGTAAAAGTGAGCAAATGTCTGGAGCCTACAAAGAGCAATAAATGGCCTTATTCGTGCGTTTTATGAAAAGGGTTCTTGATTCTGCTGCGATGTTTCGTGGCCCATTAAACACTTTGTTGTTTCAAAATGTTTAAGTGCATCAGCAATTTTATCACTATTGTTTCTCGAGCTACGACATTAAGCAGAGCAACGGCGGCGACTCTAGTGCAATAGGTATCGCTGCAAAACGACTGTGTAGCGATTCACCAGAACGCCTTTACCGTGTGACCATATGACACTGCCTTGGCCCCCAGCAATGGAAGTGTTCCAGAACTTCGTCTTGTAAATATGTTACATGCGTATGGGGGTAATAGCCGTATACTTTGAAGATAATACTGAAATCCCTCAATAAACATTGCTTTTTGCGCAAGAGACAAAGCCTGACAAAATCATTGCCCGCTTGATTCCCTTGACCTATGTGCCATGTGTGAGGCTCGACCCGGTAACTTCTGTGGTGTCTCGGAATTCCGATTAAAAAATCTGACACTTTTCCGATGCAAAAAAGACATTCAGGAACGTCTCTTAGTCTGCAACCACGAGAGTGTTGTGGTGACGCGTCCGCAGTGTGTTGACTTTTGCTCGCCGTCATCAAACGTTCTTTGGACCCGCGGTCACGTCGCGTAACAAACAATGCTTTGTCGCTGCTGTTGAAGAGCTACGTTGCAGTAGGCAAGCTCTGCAATCATGGTATGTACACTGTACATTTAAGGGGACCTAGACATCTTGGCTAAACCAATGCCTAGGAATGGAGCAAGTTAAATACTTGACCCACATGCCCGGATCAATTTGCGGCTCAAATTTAGCATTCGCTCTTCCATAACCTTCTGCTCTTGTTCTTACTTCTCGTCGTCCTGGCGGCGAGCTGGCCGCAATCGACGTGACGACAACGGCGGCACTTATGTTGATCCGGACGATTGCAAGCTACCCTGTTATTGGACCTATGAGCTGGTGTCTTTGCAGCCGGCTTGTGACTGCCCCGGTAAGCCGCGGATTGCAAAAACGATAGCTTTAAAAAGCAGTCGTCTTCGTTTTTATAAATGTTTTCGGAGCTACTTTTGCAATGGCATGTGTAAAGGTGCAACATACGAAAATTTAAAGTTTTTTTTTTACTTTTTGAACGTGGACATTTGTCGACTGCTCATGTGGGCAACTTAAAATGTCATGCCTCAAAACTGAGGATGCGTGGGTGACCGTAGCCGCCTCACCGTCATTCAGTTAAGGAAAACCGGTTTACCACCGTGACTTATCTCCTAGATGGCCCCTTAATTACGCCTTAATGGACCCACGGACACAGGAAGAGGGTCGATTAGGCGGAAGATGACACTATGGAGGCCCACCCGAAAATGGGCTACATTTGCTCGAACCCACTACGGGCCGGCAGTCACTATCTTCCTATGCGCTTCTGGTTCGTTTAGACCCAGTCGAATCGAACCCGGGCGCGCAGAACACCGATCCGACCGCTTCGGATCCCACGACGACGGCGGCTAGCGATCGACCGCTTCAGCACCTTCAACTTTCGGTCTGGTAGATCCGGTAGATGCTTAAAAGTAGCGCCAAATTCGACGAGTTGACCTTGAGTGAAGTCTTTATGTCAAAAAAACGCGTAGTTTCACTAAAGGTAATAAACCTGGAGCGGTGCGTCCAACAGCCATTGCGATCTGCAGTGTGTTCGGTTTAGCGTGGAAATTGCAGTGGGAACAACATGATCACTTGTGCTACCTGTTGCGCCGTCATTTATGTAGCGCTAGAATGGCCGTGACACAGTTATACAGGGATGAGAGATCTGGCCTACCTAAAATCACGACTGTATTACTAAACGACATTCGATGCGTCTTTCCGGCTTGTACTTGGAGAAATCCGAATCCGTGAAAACAAGTAACAATGCATGATCTAGACTGAAGCGCTTTTCTGTGGGTATTTTTGGTCAAAAAGGTCTTTATAGAGTGTCAATGATTGTGGATGCTTTGTTAATTTCATCAAAACCAAGCATAGTTTAACAATTCGGAGACACTCAGGCAAATCATGCGTTAGCAGTTGCTGACACAAACATTTCCACTTCACTCGTTCGAATGCCGTAGAACTCCAGGTACCCGCGTCGAACATTTGAGCTGAAGTAAGGGACCGTTGCTCGGTCCAAAGCCAAAACTACCTCAGAGCAAAATGGAATATGGAGCCGATAAGCGAGTAGGTATCCGTGACGATCACCAACTTGTCCTGAAGGAAGCCAGTGAACGACAGCGCCACGTCGGCTGGTAGCGTCCTAATGCCGACAAGCATGACTGCGTAGTACGTCACTCGGAACATTTGAATGCACAGGATGAAAATACTGTGGACTAAAAGGCCGTAGATCAGCATAGCACCTGCGGGCTGGCGTAGGGCCGTCCTCGAACCTTTACCACGGTTCGACAGAGCTGACAAAAATGTACTAATCCAAGATTGAAATTTTTTGGCTGTAAAAATTTTGGGAAACCCAAAAGAAAACTTTCGTAAATGTTTTCAAATTGCCGGCATTTCGGAGCATAGAAATTTTTCGGATGGATATTTTTAGTACCGTATTTTCTCTAATAAACCCCCCCCCCCCGCTCTAATAGACCCCCCTCCCTGGGGCTTAAATCAGGTACCCGCACTCATTTTTTTACTATTTTCAACCATTTTCTTTGTTGAAGTGTCGTTTTTAGGGGTTTTTTAGGGCTATTAAAGCCTTATTAGTGCATATTTAGGCATAAAGTAGGCATATTGGACAAAATACTGGATGATATGGCCAAATTTCGGTGCATTTTTGGTCGATCTTGGTACAAATTTCGCTAATTTTCGGGCCTTCGGCCCGAAAATTTTCGATCTTTAAAAAATCTCCCCCCCCCCTCTAATAGNGGTCCCGGGGACCATTGAAAATTAGACCCCCCGGGGGGTTTATTAGAGAAAATACGGTAAATCACGTTTTAGTAAGTCACGTTTTAGTAAAATCACGGTTTAGTAAATGCACGTTTTAGTAAAATAACGTTTTAGTAAATCCACGTTTTAGTAAATCCACGTTTTAGTAAATCACGTTTTAGTAAACTCACGTTTTAGTAAACCACGTTTGAGCAAAATCACGTTTGAACAATTTAGTAAATCCCGTTGTTTAGAACTCGTATTCGCCAAACATTTACAAGACTCACACCTGCTGCAGCCCAACAATACAAATTTTTGGACGCCCATCCTGCGGGATGGGGGATAAGAACATTCTTCCGCATTGCGGTTTACTCTTCAGGTTTGCGGGCTTCCTACGCGAGAGAGCGCGTGGCTCACCAAAGGACATTATGGTAACGGGTAAAATTGGCCACAGGCGCACTCTTCCGTCACAATGGGGAGAATTGCGATTACGGCCAGAATCGACTGGTACACACTTCGGCTTAAACCTGACTTTAATAAAAAGTGATTTTACTAAAACGAGATTTACTAAAACGTGGTTTTACTAAAACGTGCTTTACTAAAACGTGATTTTACTAAAACGTGACTTTACTAAAACGTGACTTTACTAAAATGTGATTTACTAAACAAATGGTCACTCAAATTTTTATCTTGTAAAATGTTCCGGCACGGACAAATTTTAGCGGTACACCGAAGACGGACCCAGACGGCGACGAAGCCGACGTCACGGCAGGGATGGGCGGAATTTTTTCGACGACCGGGACCAAGACCAATACCAAGACTAAAACCACTGGGACACCGGGACCAAGACCAAGACCAAGACCAAGACTTCACGGCATTTAGAGGTACGCCCCATGTAGTCTGCCGAAAAAACGAAAATAAGTGCATGTTCACATTGTCGCTTCTTCCGCTCTTCATTGCGCCGTTTGAACTCGCGCCTCGCGTTGACGTGCGCTGGAACTCATTGCATAGGATGTTGAAGCTGTTCTGCTCGAATCGCGCCGCAATTGAGCTGCTCATCAACCGTGCAAGCCGAGACCACCAATAACCGGCATTCGAAGAAGGTGACTGGGCTCATATGAAGCAGATCGTCGAAGTGCTTGAGCCGCTGGCTAACGCCACCGTCGGCATCGAAGGTCGACTTGCGCACATCGGCGTTGTTCTGCCAATATACTTCAAGCTGCTGGACCTGCTGCGCGGCAACGGCGGACAGCTGTCAAAAGCAAAGAAGGCTATTGCTGACTCACTGCAGACGCGCATGACGGGTGGCCGAGAAGATGCTCGGTGGAGAGCCAATTGTTGAATGAAATTTGTTGGATTAGGAACGTTTTGTTTTATCATTCTTATGAACACACGGACAGGATTCACGGTCCAGGAACTGTCTAAAGCCCCGGGCGAGAGAAAGGGGGACAACCATGATGCTTACCCAGCAGACGGATGTCCTGGTTTTGGCCAAAGTCCCGGATCACACCGTCTTTGACCAACCGCCTGTACTTCACAACGCCGGCGATGTTTACGATAAAGGCGAGAAGGCTCAGCGGGATATAATATGACGCGCTGGCAATCTTCGTAGCCTAAAAAGACGTTGCTGCGAATCGTGTCGTTAGAAACAATTATATTCTATAAGCGACCATCCCGGAACTGAATTCAGATTTATGATAGAGTTGCGGTCCGGGCTTTGCGTCACCACTTAGGTAATGCGGCTGACTCTATTGTGTGCGCCGCTAAGCGGAATTAGAGAACTGTCTTTATGTTCAGAATTGCCTGATTTTGCCTGGAACTGGAATTAGAAAACGCATGCCCTAACACAAAGTTGTAAATCCGCTAAGTTCAGGTTTCGGAGAGTTATACGGTGCGGGGTAAAGGCATGGCAGAATTCGGGCAAATTCATGAATTCATGGGGTAGTTTATTACCCTCCGCAAGGCGTCACTTGTGGAATTTTTACCCACAGATCTTATAAAATATCACAACTGTTGCTTGGCTTTGTCTGTCCGCTCGTGTATCAACGGTTAAATATTACGAATTTTTACTTTCAGAAAATTTACTGGTTCATGCGTCAGTTTCGACTGGATTTTGGAAAATTACTTCCGCGCAGGCTGGCTAGAGGGCGTACCTCATGCACGGAAACTTTGTAGTAGGACAACGCTATTCTACCGTCGTCAAGCACCGAATAGTGCACCGGTTCAGCGATGCAAGGCACAAATCCCGGCGTTACGGCCACGAGAAGCAACGCTACAATACCAACGACGTTTTTCCCTCTCCACATCTTTTGATGACGCTGGGCGAAGAAGAAGGCGCTGAAGCGATTGATGGCGATCACAGTGTGTGCGCAGACTTGAAACCATGCGCAAAAGTTCGTGCTTTCGTAGAGAAACTTCGCACCCGCGTCCCAGTCCACGTACGCCTCCACAAATAGGCCGAACATAGGGATACGGTAGAAAGTATATGTCTGAAATCGGGTTTGGCTGCATTATTAAGTGACGTATGTAATTCGTGCCGAACCGTACCATATTTAGTGAAAACTGCACGGAATTTTAGGCTTAATATCGTAGGCAGCACGGTATGGAGGGGTCAGTCGGCATGGAGTACGCTACAAGAAGTCCCAGTCGGCACATTGTACTGCACGTGGGTGTGCTAGCCGTTAGGCGTGGCGACGATGAAGCAACGACTAAGTCGTTACATAGGCTTTTCGCCCGGTCGTACGATACACACTTGTTAGAATTGTTGTCATTGGATTGAACGAGGACCCTCATTGGGAACACCTGTTACTGTCCAGGTTGTCTTCTTTTTGACGGGGAAGTTCTGCAACGTTGGACGAGAAGGCAGTTTCCTAGTTTGATTTCTCGCATATCGCACTACGTTTTCCTGAACAAGCTCAGATCATAAAGATCGATGTTTGACATTAAGCAATGCAATTCCACGAATAGTACGCAACATAGCACCTGTCTGTACGCAACGCCGTTCAAATGAACATCTGCCTTTTCTCACCACACATCATAGCACATTTAGACTACCTACTCGTACAAGTTTTTAAAAAGTTGGTTTTAGCTTATTAGCACGCCGCCTACAACGGCGTACTCGTACGACCAAAAAAGTTTCCAGTACGGTACGGGTTACAACAAAGTACCGGATCCCTGGCCGTACCGTGCTGGCCGTAGCACCTCCCCTCCCGGTACCAGTGATATTGTACGGAGTGGTCTCGGGGTTCCACGTTTTTTTTATGGGTTCCGGTGTTCCGGTTACCTAGGAGCCCCTAAGGGTTTCAAGGGAACCCTTCGGGAGGGTTCCACCAAAACGAGAACACTGCGTACCATGCCGTACCATTGTACGGGATTCGGTTACGGTACGTCCATACCACCAGTATAGTTGCCGACCTTTAGCAGCGAGCCTGATACGGATATTCAAGGGGGCGTTCAAAGCTAAATTTCAGCGTAGCTTTATGCAATGGGGGGTCACCCTTACGGAGTTTTCACCCCAACACCTTGCCCTTGTTTCGTTGTTTTTAGGTCAAGGCAGTAAGGTAAGCATAATATTCTTCAACGATTCCATACGGACACTAAAAGAGTCTTAGCGTTCGGTACTTACCACTGTGATGTAGTATAGGTCAACCACCGAAACTACCGCATACAGGTAGTAAAATCCCTGTCGAAACAGGGTAGCCTTCTTCCGAATCTGGGCGATTATAAATATCAGCAGACTCAAATGGAAGCAGAACGCCGGTAGGTCGAAGAATGAAAGAACCAAGAGCTGAATTCGAAATGGCTGCATTAGTGCCAAACGAAGAAGTTTCCGGAGACGACTAGACGTGCCTTTGGCCACCAGGAGGTTCCTTAGAAGTACCGGAGTTTCTGCCTGACTTTAGAAGACGCCTGGAGATGCCATGCCAGAAAGAGTGGGCATGTCTTTGCCCGTGTTATACGCAGCAGATCAGATGCAACGTTGGGACCAGGCGGAGCAATAATACGCCCATCTAGGCCACACGAATCCGACCACCATCTATAATCGTCTAAGCAGACACAATATTTCACCTGCCCCGATTAGGGGTGGGTAACGGCAGTCTAAGCCGTTATACGGTCGAAAACATCTGCGTTCACCATGCATCTGGGATTAAACGTATGCCCTGACATTACTTACTTAGCCAACTAACGCGACCGCTTCTCGGAAACGCCCTGCACAGTTGGACACGAATTTGAAATGCGGAGCACGCACGAAGACCATTAGACCATTCGGTCGGGCGTTACTTCTGAAAAAAACTTTTCTGAAAAAAATTAACCCCTGGTATTCTTCTGAAAAAAACTTTTCCGAAAAATGTATATTTCTGAAAAAACTTTTCTGAAAAAAAATTTTGGCTTTGTTCTGAAAAAAACTGTTCTGAAAAATTTTTTTCAGGAAAGTACAGACTTTTCTGAAAAAAACATGTACTTTTCTGAAAAATTATTTTTTTCAGAAAAGCCCAATCTTGTGCACTTCTGAAAATTTTCGTTTTTCACAAGTGTCCGAGTAGGTCCTTTTCTGAAAAAAAGTTTTTTCACAAGTTGGCCTTTTTTCAGAAATATGAGGACATCTCTGAAAAAAAGATGGGATATTTGTGAAAAAACTAGGTTTTTCACGGAATTGTAGCTTTTGAAAGAGTAGATAAGCGCCTAAGAAGGTGCGAATGCCAAGATCTACCTTTATTCAAGTGAAATGCCTAGTGAGCAAGGTGAACGACACTTCTAAAAGGTGCCTACAAGAAAGGCAGCATAACATAGGGCGCCACCCGCTTGAGATGCTCTGGTTTGACCTCGCGGCTGCCTTCCCTCTGCGCCTCGTTGGCCGCACGCGTGAGCAACTCCTCCATAAAGAGCGAAGAAGCGGCCGTCATGCTCCTCGCGGCGTCCTTGCCAAGGTTGGGCAAGTCAAGTGCCTGCTTGATGGCGTCGATCTTGAAGTGCCCCAGCTTAGTCTCGTCTTTCGAAGCCGAAGCCGCTGCAGGACCGTCCTTGCACGCTGCAGCACCGTCCTTGCAATTAGAGCCGCGGGCATCGTTTACGTCGTTGCCTTTGGCCGCGGAAACGGCCTCTTCGTCAAGTCGCTCGATCTCCACCGCCTTCGATTTTGTGATGAAGTCCATTTTCAGTCCTGTCACTGCCTTGTGCTCGTGGAAGCCGGTGCCCTGCTGTGGGAGCTCCTGCCGCAATGTCCAGTGAAAACTAAAATTGCAAAATGGCGCATATGCCAAAAACCCGAGGAACTTACAACTGGTGCTCTAGCTTCTTCTTAGCCGCACGAGCCGAGAGGACGTCGGGAAATACGACGAGCGCAAACTGGGGATCGGCAAGCCGATGAAAATACATGTCGTCGTCAGGCTCTAGGCCGCTTGCCTGCTTCAGCGCGTTGATTACCTGAAAACCATGGCGTTTTCAGTGAGTTATGGCCGTTGCTGAACCTCTTCATTAGCTGCCGTCTTCCGCAGGTGGTAGATGTGCAATGCCTGTTGCGGGCGACGGTTGTCGGACAGCCTGCGGTTGAAGGGACCGTCGTACTTCGGCGTGTCGGGATCTCGCCGTCGCTCAGCCTTACCCTTGGCGGCCTCTCCATCGTACAACGTACGCAATGTCTTTGGGAAATGGTGTTGGTTCGTTATCGCTAAAAAGCAGGCATGGTAGCCACATTCTGGTGTCAGAGCAGTCACTAAGCATGCCGAAGGACTATGCCTCCATAAAGATAGTCCTATAGCCTGGGGTTAAACGTCTTCTCGGGTTAGCAGCCGATCACATCAACAAAACAATGCCGAACGGGAGCAGCACCAGAGAATACCGGTAAAACGAGGCCGAAGCCGTGCACAAGGAACAAGACTAAAGTTAAGATTAAGCCGAAAAAAGAGAGAAGTCGCCTCCGGCCCAGGTTAATACACAGCAAACAAAAGCCTGATGGCGATCAGTCGTCGAGAGCGATGACCTCGGGAGTAGTCTTCTTGGGCTTCTTCTTGGCCACAAGGCTCTCGTCTTCGCCGGTGGTGAACACGTCCGGGTCAAGCGGTTCGATCTTGATGTTCTTTGCCGAGCCGTAGCCGCTGGTAGACGGCTTGTCCGGAGACAAAGTGACGACGTCGAACAGCGAGACGCCCTCGGCCGTTTTGCCCGGCTGCGGCTAAACTAAAAAAAAATTAGTGGTACGGATATAAAGCGGCCTGAGGCGCTATTAATGCCAAGTCCGCACCTTCTTGCCGACATCGAGAGCAGGGAAAGCGGCCAACGTGCCGCTAGCCATGTGGTCTAGCTCTGCCCGATCCGGCTTCCACTTGGGGTCCTCGCGGCCGAATGCCCACTGGTCGAAATCCAAGTGACGTGCTGCGTTGCGGCGAAGAAGAGGGCCACCGACTGCGACTTCACGACGGCCACGGCCTAAAACATTGTTGACTCAAACAGTCTCAAATGCCGGTACTTGCCTGCCAGGGTCACGTTGCCAGCCTCAGCCAACTCCTGCATCAGGGAGTCCTCCGACTCGGCCTCCGACTTGACGGTTCCGGCGCAGGTGTTTTCGGAAACGTTGTCCGACTCGCTGCTGCTGCCGTCGCCGTCAGCTTTTGGGAATTCGAAGGTCTCGTCGCCAGCGGCCATCGCGCGACGCATCGCTGCCCTAGCTAAAAGTGTCGTTGAAGCAGGACTTAGCGGCGCCTTTAACTAGCCTTCCGGGTCAGTGCCAGGACGGCCGTTCTCGTCCTCCATGACCGCCCACACGCTGTCGTCCGACGGGATGTTGTCGAGGTGGCCGTCGTCGGCGTACTCCGAACCGTCGCCCACGTCTCCGTCTTCCTTGTCGCTATCGGACGCCATCACGGTGGTGCCGCCCGGAGAAGACGCCTCGTCGTCCCACTTAGCCCGGTGCTACAGCCGCTCGTATTCGGCAATTGCCAGAGGGCAGCTGCATTCAGAGAGCGGCCGGGACCTAAACACAAAGTTCTAGCCGGTTTACGAATGCATAAAGGCATGCCACGTTACTGGGTTAACCTACTCTGAGCGCCCGTCGTTGAACTGAATCTTGTACATGAGCTGGTAGCCGCCGCCCTGCGAGAGGAACTTAGGCACCAGCTTCGCCGCCAAGGTGCCCTTCACTTCGTCGTCGTACACCGTGCCGTTGTTTGCCATCGTCTGCTGAAACAAAGAGCCACTGCTTCTCGTGCCATGCGCCACGTAAGTATGCATGGACAGTAAAGCCGATAGTCGCAAACAATGCCTAAGTTGGCCTTCAAGTTTAATCGCCACTAAACACTGTAGGAGCGAAGCGTAGCCAAGGAGAGACGTCACCGTAAATACACAGACCAGAGAGGGAATGCCGGACAAAGACTAAGTTAACGCCAAAGAGTAAACGGTGAAGTGCCAAACGTAAAGGAGTAATGGTATTGGGGCAAAGATTAAGGGCCGGAAGTGCTAAAAGGAGTAACGGGAAACAGGGTTAACAATTAAAGGGCCGAGATGGACGGGTAAAAGTCAAAAGAAGCAAAGAAATAAAACAAAGCTATCAAAGTGTGAGCCGCTTGGGTGCGATTCGGCGCCGCTTCGTCTGCAATGGGCCATCGGTATCGTCCTGCTGGGAAACGCGATGCAACGGTCCAGCAACTGAAGCCTGGCTGAAGCCGGGGAGGTCCTCATCTGCACGTCGGGCTTGAGCATCGACCTGAGCGCCGGCTTGCGTCAGAACGCCGTCGACCGGAACTTGTGCAGCTGAAGCAATAGCGTAACCACGCAGTCGCCAAGAAATGTTTAGTACCTACGGCTGCCGGTGCCAGCATGTGCATGGCGCCGAGGTTGCCATTGCCGTTAGGAGGAATCAGATCTTGAATGACGACTCCATCGGCCTCTGCTTCGTCTTCCTGCAAGCCGGGGTGCGACTCGTTAAGAGGAATACCATCGTCGCCGTTGTTGTCGTCTCCATCGCCGCCGGCGTCTTCCTCATCTTCGGCCTCCTCCTCGTGATTCTCGCCGGGGAATCTAGCCTTAGCCAAACGGAACTGCATGCACCGAAGGTATCGGAGGATAAGGCCGTTTGGCTGGTAGTGCGTCGAGTACTTCTCGGCGATAGCCAGCATGTGCTTGTCGCTGCGGATGTATTTCGGCTGTCGGCCGCGCCGAAGAGCCTCAGCCTGGAAGTGCTCTTGCCTAAAATTGCATAAAAATTACTATACAGTCATCTGGCTGTAAGTGTACCTCACTAGCCGCTGACGGTTCTTGTCCTCGTCCATCTTCAGCCGTTGCACGAACTTGTCCATAGCCAGCCGTCCGGTGCCACATGTGCCGTTGAACTCGTAGTGCCAGCCTAAAAAGAATGCTGTACTATCCTTCGATTTCGCGTTAGTCTTGCCTTCCGACGAATTGTTCGTGCGGAAGAGCCCCTGCAGAATGGCCTGATGGCAGTTCCACATCGATCGCTTGAACATGGGATCGAGGTAAGCGCCACGGCCGCCCGGTGGTCGCCGACGCACATAGGTACGCTCGAAGTAAGCCTCGAAGTCTAAACACCGGGTTGTCTCAGCCACTATTCGGATAATACTTGCCTTCCAACGCCGGCTCGTACTCCAAAGGAATCTCCTGCGTGACGTGAAGCAGCCGGCGAAGTTCGTTAACGATGTCGTTGTAGCCGCGCACGATGTTCAACTTTCTCTTTTGAATCCACTCAAATGGATTTCATCCTTTGCTTTCTTCTTTGCTACCATGTGTACATTTCATGCGTTTACGTAGCAATAAAGTACAAATACAAATGACCCACCCAGTGTTTGGCACCGCGGTTGAGACCGCTTTCAAGAACCGGATCAATAAAGGCGAGCCCTTTATGGTACTGTTGCGATATCGATGAAATTAATTAGCATCCTTCCCTTCTTATTTTCTACTATGTTCTATCCCAAAACAGGAGAACGACAAAGTTTAAAGCCCGTCGCAGAATGACAGCAGCTAAGTTAGCGGATATGGTAAAAGTTTGCGCCTAGCGGCGTTTTTTTACTTAATCTTGTGCTAATTAGAGTAATTTCGAGCATTCATCTGAATTCTAACGTGGACTGTGAAAGAAATGTAGGCAGAAAGTGGATTACGTGACTAGATTATAATGACACTACGAGCAGTAGTCTTAGGCGTATTAACAAACAGACTGGAAGTTAACATCTGGCGAGATGCTCGACGATAGTTGGTCCGTTACTCCTGGGTAGAAGCGACCTATTCAGAAAGATTCGCTTTGCTCCCTAATGCGAACCAATGTAGGTATTAAAAACGCATCATGACTAAAGGCACGAGGGCTTCAGCGTACGCGTGAATTACGCGTCGACCATGATCCTTCTTTTGAATAGGCAGCTTGACTGCAGCCGTCAACCTCCGAAATATCGAGCTACCATCATCCTTGTCACAACTAACCTACAAACGCTAAAGCAAGAGAACTACTTCCTCAGGGGCGTTTGCCTAAGGATTAGTCGTGCTAGAGCAATCCCCCCAGGGGAAGCCAAGATATTTAGGGACTTTTGCCAAAACGAGTGTCAAATTTTCTTGTGGGAGGCACTGAGGGGCAAAACAAAGTCGGAAACGGTGTGTCCGGGAACACAATGGTTACATTGCTTTTTTAAGCTTCTTCCCACCAAGTAGCGCACTTTCTTGAACTGACGTACCGCAAAATGGCCGATTTTCGGACCCTTCTTCCCTCCCTGTGACCGATACGTGTTTTCTGGAGCTTCAAACCTTCAAGCGATTTGCCGCTTGTTTTAAACGATAAAAAAACTTACCGGGCGCGTCGTCGCACATCGCACACTCGTTAGCGCAAATGCAGGTTACGAAGCATTTGACTACTTGAATGATGCACATGACGACGGCCGGGACGTTCATCCTCGGTGAGACATATGTGACTGGAAACATTGCATTTTATACGTTTCCGTTTGTGGTGCAGTGTTGCACGTCTTTGCTTGCGTCTTGCGAAATAGAGTTACGTAGACATCGGCACCCGTACCAAGTTACGGGTCGTACACGTACCCGTACCAGTATTTTACGGGTACGGGGTTTGGCACGGGAGGGTCACCTCGGGTACGGGGTTTGGCACGGCGTGGTCACTACGGGTACGGGGTTTGGCACGGGGTGCCCCCCAACACGGCCCGCGTACCGGTACCCGTGTTTTTTGAATTTTTGACCCGCTGCTAGCGCCAATTTTCAAAAAATTCGTAAAATTTTTGACTAAGATTTTGTTGGTGTCGCCTGCGGCGGGCCTAAATTCCTGTATTCCTCTAGGAGATGACATCTAGACTACTTTATGTCGTAGATTATTCGCCCACCACTCCATTTTGGCCTGTTTTTGGGGAAAAAAATCGAAGTTTACCACGGGTACGGGTTTGTTACCGTGTTTTAGTACGGGTACGGGGTTTGGCACGGGAGGGGTCACCACGGGCACGGGGTTTGGCACGGGAG
>JNEY01000392.1:48173-58566 GCA_020875895.1 Aphelenchus avenae
GCCCCCCTCTAATTAGCGCCCCCCCTCTAATTAGAGCCCCCTTTGGACCCCTACTGAAAAATTAGGGCCCCGGGGACCTAATTACAGGATTTACGGTATTTCGGATATTTAATTCCAGTAACTTCATTTCAGTCAACTGTGCTTGTTCAGTTACTGACATACCGTATTTCTTCTAATAAACCCGCCGTTGTATTAGACCCCTGTTCCAGTAGACCCCCCCCCCCCCGGTAAAGAGGGGTATGCGAAAAATAAACCCCCTCCTTCTAATGTAACCCCCCCCCCCGCCTAAGCCGAGAAAAAGCCTAAAGGTTCTCGAAATTTTCGAGCATTTCCTATACTCAGGTGGCTTTTTTACGGCGTTTCAGGTACATTAATGGTACGATTATGCCCAGATACCGAAATCACCCCAAAAATGACTGGATTTGGCCAAATGTTGATGAATTTTTGCCCGATTTTTTGGCGAACTTTACCAAAACTTTCGGCACAGCCTCGGCTTAGGCTTAGCCGGAAAATTTAGGTCCGAAAAATAAACCCTCTCTTTCTAATAGACCTCCTGTTCCAATAAACCCCCGGTCGAGGAGGGTAACCGAAAAATAAACCCCCGGGGGGTCTATTAGAAGAAATTCGGTAGTCATGCTCAATTTGGATGAATTCAATTATTACTAAAATAAAAGTACCGAAAGAACAGTTTCCGAACTAAAGGCATTCGGCAGACGCCAGTTCTGTCTACTTACCTTACTAGACGCTTTAGGCCGACGCAAGCGAGACGACTGGTGCAATGTAGACGCCGAGTGCCCGCCCGACTACCCGTATTGTGTTAATCACATGTGCGCGACTCCCTTGGGCTAAGTGGAGCTGCACTCTTAGGTCATGTTTGAATCGATACGATGAAACAATAAAGTTAGAGCGCAAAGTACGACGTTTAGCCAATTTGAAAAACCTGGAAATGACAGAATTTTTGGCTCCACAGCTGAACCTTGCGTTTCCTGTCGTTTGTTTTAAGCCACAAAAGAGACTTACCCGGCGGGTCGTCGCACATCGCACATCGAAGATTCTCCCTGCGTCAAACCGTTCGCCGAATCCCTTTCTAGCAGATAATTCCCAAAACAATCTGGCAAAACCAAGTTTTACGTTATGCAAAACGGAGAAGTTCTCTTTTCGGTGAAAATGCACTGAAGTGCTCGCCGATAAGCTGATGAAATCTAGGAAACGATGAGTAAAGAAAACAAAGGGTTAAATGACAAAAAAGGCAGGTACATCGCACAATCGATGACTTTTCTCACATGTGGCTACGAATAGGGCGGTCGCAGTAGTAGTCGTTCCACTTGTTAGCGAAGCTCGTGGTCCCACATTTAAGACGAATTAGAAAATAAAAATTTTCTAAATAAAATAAAAAAATAAAAATAAAAATGCGGCTATGGGCATGAGAGCTGGATCGCTCGCGCTTCAAACACACGTTGAACACAAAACAAAAGTAAAAATTTGCGTGCGGCGCCTTATCTCTGAGCGTGCCATACGCGAAGCTATTTTTAAAGTTTTTTTATTGTTTGGGAAAGTAGGTATGCAGGTTTTACGCTCTATCCGAGGCCCGATCTAAGCGGACAAGCGACTGCTCAAGTTACGGGGTTTTCCAAAATTGCCACCGCTCCAGGTCCGGTTCCGTGTTTTTTTTCCTGCTTTCAGCAGTGGAACCGACCTGGTAGCATTTCTTAGTCGCGTTAAAGAACATCCAAGCGTCGGGGGCAAGCGTGTTTGACGTCATGTTGGGCGGTCTGTGGACGCCGGAGTTCCGTTGGGTTTGGTCCGCTGATGATGTAGATGTTGTTGAAGATCGTCAGACAAATCTCAAGGCCCCGACAGTCCGAGAACGCGTCGAATGCTGTCGTGGTTTTAAATGATAATTTACGCTTAGCAACGTTATGCTAGCAAAAGATTAGTTCTCTAGGGCTCACTTGTCTAGAGTGGCTGGAACTGTCGTAAAGAGTAAACTCACAAGTGCTCAGCGCGTCGAGCTAATTAAGAACTTCCGTGATGCTTGCTAGGTCCAAATGCCTAGAGCCAACAACAGAAAAAGGTGACCGAGTCCGCCGTAAATAATTAGGGTTTATTGGACGCACATGTACATACGTAGTAGCAACGATGAAATGCAAGTACAATAGGCGTCGACGTTAACGTATCAGGCCGGAGTCGGTCTGGTCGGACTGGGCGAAAACGACGTCCGGCGAAACCCTTTTAAACAAGCGAAACTTATCGAGAAAATCTCCGAAAATTGCCCGTCGCCGCCGAGGCATCGAGCGAAAACGGCCGCAACCAAGCCCTGGTGATTATGATCAAAAGTGCGCGCAACCGACGAGAACAGGCCCACGCAATGCGCGACGCTCTAGGGCCATAAAGTGACGACAAATGCTGTCGACGTGAAGTTCGCTGCCGACTTGCAGACAGACGGTTCCCACTGGTGACAATTGCAGTAGTGCCACTTCCAGCCGGCTAGGAAGCAGGCGCCGACCAGCACGGACGCTATGAGCCGCTGAAAGTTATTGGCCATATGGACAGGGAAACACTTTCAGTCGAATCCGACCTAACCTCCGTTCTGACAAATGCGCTTTTATATCGGAAAAAAGGTGGAATACGGGTCATTTCTGTAATACGTTTTCAGAAGCGGTCATTTTTCCAAGTTCGAAGAACCTCTTTCGACATCAGCCCCTTCAGTGGAGCCAACTTCGATAGTACTGAACCTTATACTTTGCTTGTATAAAATCACATCACTCAAGTTGACATTACATGTTTGATACCGGGAGTTGGACACTGATACTTTATTCTACATCGCTGAGCTCAGGAGCGACCTTTTCCTGGCCACTCGGCGGCGATCTAACTGAAGTCCGCTGCTTGCCATGCGAGACACCTAAAGATGGGCGATCATAGGCTGAAGTAATCCAACTTCGGTTGTCATGCCGTACGGGGGGTTGACCAAAAAAATTATGGGGGCCAAAATCAACGGGCAAAAAGTAACATGGGGTCACCGAACATGGAGGGAGGGGTTCCCTCCATACGGCAGGATGAACACACCTTTTCCTTTATATATTATGTACTATCTTTTATAGAAAAATGTTTACTAGAAGAAGTGGCCCCCCATAAAATTTTTTGGCCCCTCCCTCGATATTCCGCTGGCCCGCCCATTATTTTTTTGCCCCCCCCCATACGGCATGACAATCCCGACTTCTTTGCAGGAATTCGTATTTAGGCAGATGGCAGGTAGGCAATGCTTTACCTCCTGTGTCCTCTTCGGGCGGCTTACGTTGACTTACGCCCAGCGATTTTTCGCCTAAATTAAATTCCGGTAGTGCTCGTTGGCGCAGTCATGTGAAACCTTGCTTGCTGGTAGCACGATTGCTCGCCTTGATGTGTTCCGACCAGCCGTTTGCAGTCATTAGGTCGAGAGCATGGTTGAGCTTTTCGATTGCTGTCTGTTTCGGTAGAAAAGCTTTAGACTCCTCGTGAACGCCATCAAGCAGGTTGTTCAGGTCTTTTATCGAAGAGTAGATTGGAATCGCTGTCCCTCGCACTTCGAGGTAGGGCCGAAACCTCATGCGCTCGTCGATACTAAGCACCTTAACATCACAAGAATAGCGTCAACTGCTCGCATCGCGGCAAAGGATTTTTTTCCAGGGAATAGTGATTTCCAAATAGTAATACCTTTTCAAGGAATAAATGTTTCGCTGCGAACAATATTTTCCGGCGAATCTGTGATGGGACATTTATAATGGGAGTTTGTATTTTATAAGGTATTGTCCATTTCAGTTAACTCTATGGGCCATCTTTACGAGTGCAGCTCTACGGATTTAGTATGAGGGCCGATTTGCGGCTGGGCTTGAATCCGGCTGGGACCTGGATTTCGGGAATGTGCCATGAAGATGATATGGTTACTCGGGTTCGCATTCTCTAACCCCTTGACTCACCATCATTTGTGGCACCGCCGGACCAAGTGGTCCCCTAGGATTCCATTGCGTCGTTTCTATTGCTGTAATTCACTCTGCTTTTCGCGCTGTCAGCTCAGCGATCGCTTACCTTGCGACTTGAACTCACGTAGCACTGTGCTCATGGGTGCAACCACATTGATGATGCGCAGAAAGCGAAGGATCGGACCTGGACGGTCACAGCTACCGAAAGAAACGGTGTAGTCGAGAAGGAACAGCTCCTCAGCATTTTCCTTGCGTTCATTCTTTATAAAGTAGATCACCAGAGTGCCAAAGTGAACCTAAAAGGAACCATGCAAAAAGTGGCCATGGCTCGCAAAACGTACCTTGGCTAGGAATCCAGTGTCATAATGACAGTCGTTACATTCATCGCCCAATTTACCAGGATCAAGTACTAAGCGGTATGGCTTCGCGTCGGTTCTTAGCAGGACGTCGCGTGGAGGCTTTGCGGTATCCGAACCCATGTTGCCTGTAAGTAAGTAACGGCACATTTCAGGAATGACACATTCAGTAACGGCACATGTTAGTAAAGCTCAATCACTGACGCTCTTCAATAATGGTGCATTTTAGTCTCACACATACTCAGTCTTTGTCACGATACTCGCTCGCAGTGATGGGTGACGGTCGAGTGTGCCTCCGCCTTTTCGATGGAAATCGTTACTGTACCAATTCATCATTGTACCCGTGCGAACTTTATACTCCATTCGAGCCGGCTTAGTGAGCGAACTCTCTAAGATCATACCGGGCAAGGCCCCAAAACTCAGAAAAATTGATAGGTCTTTTTAGCCCGACGGATTTTTCTAGCAAGTTGTAGCCATGGGTGACCACGGACCGGAAAATTCCCAGGCCCGGCCCGACCCAGTCCGATCTGGCTTCTAAAATTTCAAACCCGGCCCGGCTCGGCCCGATTATGCCCGAGCGGGCTTGGAGGATACAAAATCAAGAATTTTAAGGACATACCATCAAAAATTTGCAATATTGTGACTGCCATTGCCAGCCACAATGCTTGGAACCTTTTACAGCACTTAAAGCAAATAACAATGTGCGAAACTATGTTGCTATGGAACTTTTCATGGAAATGGCACCATAGCGGAAGAAAATGATCGATTTTTGTCGTGAATGGCCCGAGTCGGGCCTCTAAAAGTAGAGGCCAGGCCCGGACCGGTTAGACGACACCCAAACCCGCTCTGAGCCCTGGTTCTAGCGCAGAATACTAACACTGGCTGAGATAGCGGACGTCGCCGCGTAGGACTCCCAGAATTTGCCGAGGCTCAAAGTGCCAATCCCTAAATTCGACTGCACTTCGTTCGCTCGGTTCCATAAATAGCCTCGTAGCACTCAGTTCGAAGGGTCTAAACGGGCGCTTATCCTCCTAGACGACAAGAAAGCCGAGCTCATGTGTACCGCTGCAGTTCGGGCTCGACGCTATCCCACAACTGACCAGTTACACCATCCTAAAAAGAACACGTCAGAGTAAGATATAACGCAATGCGTGCGGGAAAGTGGCTCACACAGTACTGAAAATTGGCGTAGCCGCTGTACACATGAAGTTCGCGGGCCAAGCGGTCATCTTCTTGGCTGTAGTTGCGCTTGCTTCTTTCTCGTTGCGGATCCTGTCCCGAAGAAATGTGTCTAAAGTCTGGCCCTTTGGCAATGCACAAAAGTCCATTTCTCAGGCTTGTACATCCGACCAATAAGTTGTTTGATGCTTGAGCTTCGGCAAAATACATGAAGTGCAAGTGTGTATCCTAAGCATCACTTAGATATGCCATGTTTCTCACGTGTTTCTCATGCATCAACAAAGCGCATTGGTCAGGTACCCGATGAAAATCCTTATCCTAGATATGAAAATCCTTATAGCGCGCGTCTTGTCCGATCTTTTTTTAAAACTTTTCTATCATTTGCGGAATTTTGTAGCAGCTGCCCTCGTAATGTTTGGTGAACGGCGTCAAAAAGGCTCACCGTAGGAATTCGAGGACCCGAGTACTGCCGAATAGTGTGGCATAGTCCATTACGTCATACCCACCGAGGTCCACCGTATCGCAATCGTTGTCACATAAGATGCGGCGCAAAAACAAGAGATTGCGAATACGAACATCGCTAAACAATTTCTTGCAAGCTGTATCGTTTTGCGGACCATGTTTTCCTACCGTTCCTTCGATCCAGGCTTGACGATAGCGTAAATGGTTCGGCGGAGTATCATTCTTTCAAGGAGCCTTGATCCCTGTCGACGCTCCTGATCGAGGCAATGCTTTATAAACAAAAGGCGAAAATTTGTGAAAGATTTCTTTGAAAGCAGCTTGTCGCTCCATAGGATGTTGTGCATCTTTCGCATCTCTGAAGCTGTTTGTAACTCGGAGCCAAGCGTTTCAGCGACTATGCGGGCTATTTGACTTTTGCCCATAGTCTTGTCCTAGGTCTAATGGACTGTTCACAAATTGCCTAGGCAATGATCATTAAGGGAGGAGAGTAGACCCTGACACGGCTGATCACGAGCGATGAGAGGCGCTTGATCAGTCTTCAACAAGTAAAGGGGTAAAGCGGGATAAGCCATAGGTATACCAACCCTCAAAATGTCTCTTGTCTTCGGAACTCTCATGTTCCGATTCCTCTAGACCGATGCGCCGGGTGCTCCCAACGGGCATTGCGTAGACGAAAAGTTCACGTAAAAGACGAGCTTCGTTGGCAAGCCCGGGAAGGATTAGTAAAGTGCTAAGAAGCGCTTTGTAGTCGATGTCACCCTGAAAATGTGCTGATATTAGCCGGAATTAGTGTTCAACTAAATCTGAATCCCAGGTCTCTCACCTTGACGTTGTTAACACTGGAAAAAATACTTATTGGGCAGGTTTCATTCGTCCGCTGCACAGAGCTCCTAAGGGAGCAAGCGTGCCGTTGCCCAAACTGTGCCCCTAGCGGCATATCGAACGCTTTGGTCCTCCTGTTGCAACCACCTATTTCTCGTATGCTAATGCATCGGCTCAAAGCTCTGAACGCAACAAATAAAATTTCCTCCCTTCCGCTCTCCAGGGAGAACAGAAGCCATAGGCGGGTGCCTTTTTGTTAGAAAGCCCGCTGATTTCTTAGAGCCTCTCTCCTCGCGCCGGAGTAGGAAGGCGTTCCCTATATATAAGTGGGGGACACCGGCTTGTGAGATGTTTTTCGGCCTCTAAAGGTGTGCTGCTGCTTAGGTAAGGCGTACCACCGGCGTAGGTTTACGAAAATACAGTTTTCTCATTGTAGCGGTGATTTCGGACTAAAAACAAGAACCAACCCAGGAACTACTTCGCACTTTACCAAGCAAACCAGGCATCCATGCCGCATTTTCGCGTGCTGTCGTCTTGTCGAACTAATATCTTACTAAAAAATCTGCAAACGGCGTCGGTGAACAGAATATCTTGCGAATCCATGGAACGGCATCGAAGTCGTACGATATGTACCAGGAATACACGACGGACCAAATATAATCCATCAGTGAGTGGTAACAGATCCAGTCAGCTTTGCGATGCGCCTGCATAGCTGAGGGAACGAGCTCCGTTAAGTGGTATGCAATGAATTCCAGTTCTTTCTGCGAATATTCCCTGTCGCTTCGTCTCCCGCTTTGGTCGTAGACCACGCGACCTTCTAAACCATAGCGTACGTAAAAATCAAGTATAACGGCGTGTCAAAATCGGCGTGAATGCTCGGCTTCGGGCCTCTACGAATTTGAGCGTTTCGATTTTTGGGCATCAAGCAGAGTCGGATAATTAACTGTAAAAGCTCGGCGCAAAATAAAATTATTGCTTAGTCATAACATTGGAAGTGACAGGCAATCAGTCAAATAAAGAGTATGCAATTTATAAGGGAAAATGTAATTAGAACCGTGGTATACGTATCTACGCGTCTACGCTATGCAAATCACCCCCAGTGCTTTGTGTATAAACATATGTGATTTTCCTGTAGTAAGCCCCTGGTCGCCTAGCGCTCCATAATAAATTCTCTACGCCCTACAATGTTCTTGTCTACCTAGGGGGTAGACCCTAGGGCCAAAGGTCGCCGTTTTCCAACTTTGATTGTTTCAAAGCTAGGAAAAAAGCATGTTTCCGCTTCTTCATAAAGCGTTAACTAACGGGGTCGAACCTGAGTTCCCAGCTTTGGCCTTACAATTTACCTTTCCATAGTTCGTGCCATGTCTGGATCGTATGGTCGAGTTTCGAGCTTTCCGGGTAATACGTAATGACTTCCGAGCAGATAATCTTCTTCACGGTTGCTTCTAGCAGTTTGATGACCATATTGGGACGGGGCTCCTGTCGAGGAGGCTGCATTTTGTTGTCAAGTGCTGCATAGTGGTGGTGGTCAGAGAACATGTCAGCTTCGTTGAGGGTAGGATCCGGACTAAGCGCGCCAGAGGGAAAATGACTGCTTGCAGGTTTCATATCGTACGGGCGCAAGGAAGGCAAACCAACAGTCATCGTATGGCGCCCGAGCCTATGAGCCGCACCGTCGGCACCGGGTGAAGCCGAAGATTCTTTGTCTGATGGTCGCTTTTCAACCCTGTTGGGGTAGTTTGTTTTGTTATCCCCCGAAAAAGCAGCATCATTGACCGAGGGCTCTGATTTGTCGGTTTCCGCGGAAATCGTCAGGCTGCTTCGAAACACGCCAGAATGAATATTGACGACTGAGGAAACTGAGTCTTGTATGACAGGCGTTATCGTTTCGACATGCTTCGCGTCGTCGATTTTGCCAGTCGAAAGCCGCATTTTTGCCTCGAATGTAGACGGTAAATTCACAGATAGCGGCGCGTTCGGGACGACGTCTTTGGTGTTTGCCCCTCCCGACTCTCTGTCGGCACTTAACGGAACGCACCACGCCGCTCCTTGAACCTCTGACGTGTCATAAGCAGCTTCGATCAGTTCATCCCAAGCTCGAGGGTCGAATATGTCCGAATAAGGTAGTATTGGTTCAGTTTCGTCCGGCATATTGAGCGGGACTTCGGCCGGGGCTTTCGGGATGTCAGTGCTTGACGGTTCGTGTTGCGCAGGATACTGGTTTGCAAAAGTGTTTGACGTATGAACGCCTAGCCGCCTTAAAAACCTTTGTTCTGACAGACTAGGCTTTAGACTAGGCTTACGCGAGCTGCCCGTGTTGCGAAGAAGACAACTGAGCACCGGGATCCATAGTGTGCCCATCTTGTAATTGCCTGAAGGTAGAGATGTGATTGCTTCCTTCTGAGGCGCTATATTGTAGAATCCGTCAAACATCTCCCCTACCGTACACCGTGCGGTAGCAATAACCCCGTGTCGTATCTCTGGCATACCAGCACGGAACGAGATTTTAGCCGTACCGAGTCCGGCCGGGCGCCGTACTATGAGTTGAAATTTTTTTAAAAAATACCACTGATATTTCTGCCTACACGTTTCTTGCCTAAGACATATGATTTGTTTTTAAGCATGCAGAAAACTGTTGTGGTAGTTGCCACACTTTGCGAAAATACCTATGCAGCTTTTGTCAAAAGTCACTTAATTTTTGATCAGTTTTTCTCGAAATCAAAAACTTCGAAGATCGAGTGCACGATCAAGAAAAACGGCGCCGTTTTGTTCCCGTGCCGTTCCGTACTACCGAGCCCAGTTAGTACAGAGCGAGATACGGCCCGTTTTAACACTTCTGCCGTACCGTATCGCGTGACTTGAAACGCAGCATGGAGTCCCAACAAAACACGGTACGATACGGCTGCCGAAGTCAATTGAACTGAACGGCCACATTGGAAGGGAAGGAATAAATACGTTGTACGAGAACGCGGTTTGACTTACATCTGCCACTGCTGTTCCGCCGAGTACATTTCGCAATCGCCGCCGAAACGTCGGTCGAATTGCATGTGTGGTCCACGAACAAATGAGCTAAACAGAAGAAACTTGTGACGTTCTGACTCGTATTTGGTTAATGCCCCGTGCTACTCGATTAGGTTGGCAAACCTTACTTATTTAACTTGCTTTGCAAAATATGCGCAAGGTTACAAGTGCGTATGAGTTTTTCAAATTTCTCGGTATTCACAGGGTGGCGGGGGAGGAGGGGGGGGGCTTATTACAGGGATGGGGACTCGCCGAAATAAAACCGAATCCGAATCCGAATTTCCGAATCTTGCTTTAATGATGGCCAAGAAATTGGATAAAATTCGAGTACTTGAGTTACTCGGTTCCTCACTGTTCGACCGGATAACAGCAACTGCATTAGAGCTGATCCGGTTGCGAATTCGTTATCGAAACTGGGGGATCAGTCTAGGTTTCGGTTCCAGTTTCGGTCGAAGACCCGTTTCGGTGGTAGATGCAGGTTAGAGATCGGGACCCGTACCGTATTACGGGCCGTACCCGTAGCCGTAGCCGTAAAATACGGTTACGGCTACGGTACGGGAGGGGTCACTACGGGTACGGCTACGGTACGGGGGT
>JNEY01000392.1:68742-79985 GCA_020875895.1 Aphelenchus avenae
GGGGGGGGGGGGCTCTATTATTAAGGGGGGCTATAATCAAAGAAGTACGGCACTTCGCAAACGTTCTTCAGCAATTTGTCCGACACGGCTAAGCCGTCGATGGTAAGCGATCCCTCCACGTTGGGCCTGTTCAAGCAGAAGTACAGGATTTTATCGTCTGTCAAATCGAAAGCACGCAGCGCTCGACAATTCCGCTTAATGCTGAGCTCGCGTATGCCTCGCGTTACGTAACAGCGCAACACATCATTAGTGAAATGTTGCGTTAGTAACACGCAGTCGATGAACTTCATGCGCTCCAGCGAGCTGACTAGAGCGAGTCCGGCGAAGAAGTCCGCATCCACATCGGTAAAGTCGGTCGCGAGGAATTCGAGGCCGCGAACCGTACGCGCTTGTGCCAGTGCGTTCTTGACTGCGTTCCACGACATGGATTAACGTTGAACGAGCGCCGTTTTGCCATAATATTTCCATCAATTATGTCGTCTGACATAATTCATCAGTTTTTTCTTGGCTGCTTGTGGTATTTTCTAGGGATCCTCAAACCGGTGGAGCCTACGACTTCTGGGGTCCATCGCTGCAATCCTATGACTTACCGTGATCGATCATCAGCGTCAGCTTGGAGATATGCCGCAGACACAGCTGTGAAGTGTCGCAATGGCGGCAAAGCGACGGCATACAAGTGTATCACTTCGAGATTTCCGCGGTCTACAAACTTAAACACTTCCATAAACGATTCCACGGGCAGCGACGTTGTTCGACGTCGCAGGTTCACATTGAGAAGAGGCGGTCGTCCCGGCGTTGCGATGTTTCGACGTCTGATGATGAAAACACGAACGTCCAGTCCAGCGGCGATAAACATTACGAAGGAAACCAGGAGAATGGTTGCATTCTTCTTGACGAAGCCGATATGCGTCTGCAAGTCCATAAACGGACCCGTCGTAGCTGCTGTAAGCTATGTAGTCAAACGGAGTGTCGTCGTCGACGCAGTAAAAGTGAGCAAATTACTGGAGCATACAAAGAGCAGTAAGTAAAGCATATACGCGCGCTTCGGAAACGACGGTTTTCGTTTGCTGCGAAATTTCGTGGTCTGCTAAACGCTCTGTTGTTTTGCGCTCATGTTTAAGTGCACAAACGACTGAATCTCTGCGTTTATCGAGCTACGACATCAAGCAGAGCAGCGACGGCGACTCTACTGCAATGGGCATCGCTGCAAGACGACTGCTTAGCAATTCGACAGAACGCTCTTACCGTGTGACCCTAAAGACACTGCCTTCGTTTCAGCGTGTTCCAGAAACTTCGCCTTGTAAGTGTGCTGCGTGTATACGTGGGTAATAGCCGTAGACTTTGAAGACTGTACGGAAAAGCCTCAGAACGTTGCTTCCTGCTCGAGAGACATGGCCCGACAAAAAAATTTGGCTCATGCTTCTCTTGACATATGTGCTATGTTCGAGGCGCGACCCGAATTGCTTCTGGTGGAGTCTCAAAATCCGACTTGCAAATCTGACAGTTTTTCGGTGCAAAAAGAGATTCAGGGACGTCTCGTAGTCTGCAACCCCCAGGGTGTTGTGGTGACGCGTGCGCAGTGTGTTGACGTTTGCTCACCGCCTTCAAATGTTCTTTGGACCGCAGTCACATCGCATAACATAAATGTTTCGTTGCGGCAGTAGAAGTGTACCGTCGCAGTCGGCTACCTCTACAATTATGGTACGTTAACTTAGGGGCACTTTTGCCCCACTGGCTGATAGGCTGGCGCTATTGTGCGTTGATACTAGCCATTCCTTTAAAAGGTAAACAATAATCGAAATATTTTGGGCTATTTTATTGCTACTGCCCCGTACATTGGATCAGTACGAAGGGGTTGTTTTAGCAGCCTAGACGGGCAAGGAATCTGACATGTTTTCGACGGAATCCTGCCAAGAATTAGCGTATGTCCTCGATAAGATGCGGGACATTAGTTTGGTTTAATACCGGACATCCATCCTGGAAGTTATTGACAGCCTGCAGTTGATAAGATTTGTTTAAATCATATACTGGTTAAGGTGGCGTCCACAAAATACGTAAAGCGGTTACATAACGCTAAGCACGAGATAAAACGACCCGCCGACGAACGAAATTTTGACAATATATGTCAAATTTTCGGCTAAAATTTCGTTGATATCGCCTGCGGCGGGCCTTTTATGATCACCCCTAGATTTCTGAAGATTAAAAAGCTTGAAAAAGCCAATTGTCTGAGTAAATTTTACACCAGGCAAAATCGAGAATTTTAAGCGTTTGCGTTACGGTGGGAGGGGGAGCGGCTGTGTGTCGGAGCCTAACATTAAAGGGCACTAGGGGGTACAAAAGGTCAGAATTCGCGTTACGCATTTTCTTTACGATCACTAGTGACCCGAGAAGTCCTCTTAGTCTTGCACCAAGCGACTTGCGTTAACAGCAATACTTAGTTAACGAGTCCATTGATTAGCGTTCTCTCTTCGAAATCCTTCTGTTCTTGTTCTCACTTCTCGTCATCGGCTACGCTGGCCGCAGTCGACGTCAAGACGCCGGTGGCGTTTACGTCGATCCGTACGATTGCAAGCTACCGTGTTTTTGGACATATGAACTGGTGTCTTTGCAGCCGGCATGCGAGTGCCCCGGTAAGCCGCGGATTGCGTAAATGGTGGCTTGAAGAGGTAGTCATATTTTCATAGCTACGTAGGCAATATCATATGCAGCAGCGTAACACGCGGACATTCCAAGTTTTTTGAAATTTTCAAAAACGGAAATTTTGACGTACTGATTAAGTGTGCGGGTTATGAATGTCCTCGCAAAACTGGAAATGCGATTATAACCTTAGCCCGTCACCACCCTTACCGTTATTCAGCTCAGAAAAACCGGTTTACCACCATGACATATCTCGGGGATGGCCCCTTGGTTACGGGTTAATGGGCACACGAACGTAAGGAGCGTCTATGCATGAGTAAGATGACAGCACGCTGAGGCCTACCCAACATTGGGCCAGATTTAGTCGAACCCGGAGGTAGTCTCTCTCCTTCTTACTTATGATCCTTATGGTCCGTTCCATGCAGCTCCATGGTCAGCAAGTACCGTATTTCTCCGAATATAGCCCCACCTCTAATAGAGCCCCCCTCTAATATAGCCCCACCCAAAGATTTCTAGATACGCATCTGGGGTATGCGGACTTCAAATCTAAGGCCATATTTGGACAGATAACGACAAAATAAGAATTTTAGAAGCGGGGAACGAGCCTTACTGATGACAAATAAAATTTAAAATAATTTTTAAAATTTATTTTTTTCGTAAAAAAATACCCTTCCGAAAAATATAGCCCCAGGGGCTATATTCGAAGAAATACGGTACTTATGGTCCGTTTAGATCCAGTGGAAACGGTTCCGGCAACCCAGACCGCCGAGCCGGCCACAACCAGCGAGCACCCGCTTCAACACCTTCTACTTTGGGTGTGGTAGCCCTGTCGGTACGCAGGCCTAACACTGATTTCCACTTCATGACCGAGTGAAGTTCTCTCTTTCGATCACGCTTAGATTTACTGAAAACAATAAACCTGCAGCATTCCGTCAAATGTCCATTGCTAGGTATATGTTATTTTTTGACAAATATCTCGGTATCGACAAAGATGTCTTTGAGAGCTAAAATTTATCTTAAGCGCAGGCGTATCGTGGAAGTGACTCTTTGCCTTTACTAACTGACTGACTGATGTTACCGCTTAGTGCATGGTATAAGTACACACAATGATAGACGATTGACGCACGTGCTGACGCACGGCGATGTTGATAAGGACAGCGCCTACAACAGTGGGATCAAAGTGCTAACCATGCTACACTATAAGGCGAAAGCTAGAGCTTTAAACTGTCGTTTAAGGCGATGCCGCCATCTCGATAACAGATGGCAAATAAAGCCAAAGACATGCGTTTTTAGATAGTTGGCTCAGTGCTCGGCAAACTGCAGGAACTCCTCGCGTTCGAGTGGTCGTTTCCCTTTTTGTCCATTGTCAGCCCGGTCCCTGGGCTATTTACACGCTCTGCGCGCACTTCCCCTGGTACACCTGATGATTTCATAGTAGAGGCGTTTTTTGCGTTTTTTAGCAAGTGAGAAAGTGTGACAAGATGTGATAGCCCATGTGAGGTCCACATCTTCGGTAAAGTCCCAAAAAACTTTATCTTTTAAACGAGGAAGCGGCAGTGTTCCCATTATGCGTTAGCAGTGGCTGACACGAAGAGATCTACTTCGCTTCTTCGCAGGCCATAGAACTCCAGGTACCCTCGTCGTACGTGAGAGCTAAATCGGCATCCTCCCCTTGGTTCTACATCAAAAACTACCTCAGAGCGAAGAGGAATATGGAGCCGACCAGCGAGTAGGTGTCCGTGACGATCACCAGCTTATCTTGAAGAAAGCCGATAAAAGCCAATGAGACGTCCGCGGGTAGCGTCCTGATGCCGACAATCATGACAGCGTAGTACGTCACACGGAACGTTTGAATGCACAGGATGAAAATGCTATGGACTAAAAGGTCGCATATCAGCATAGCCTACGTACATATGACGTCCTAGAACCTGCTTCACGGTTCTGTATCCCACTGTTGTTTTTGGCCGTCAGACAGAGAGGAAAAAACGGAAATAACGTCATAAATGGTCAAAAATAGTCAAAAAAAATTCCCGGAGTTTCAAAGCCAAATACCAAAGGTTCTGGCTTATGTTCGTTTACAGTGGGTACGGTAGTGTATTTTAATAGTTGTCTAAGCTTATAAAACTCACTTAGGACGCGATATGAGAAGAAATAGAGAACTGCTCCGGAAAATTGACCAAATGTTTAATTGCCAAAAAAATCGTTCCCGTATGGTCGACTTTTATATTTCGATTTCCGTCAGTCAACAGATACGTTCCATAGGGTGCCGACTTCGCCGGCTTGGCAAGGTCCAACCTTGATCGGGGCGGGGGGGGGGCTCGGAAGCGACAGTTCAAGATGCTTACCCAGCAGGCGAATGTGAGTTTAGTTTTGAAAAATTCGATTTAAGTGCGTCCCGGCTTGGAGTCATACCTCATGTACCGAAGCTTTGTAATATGACAAAGCTATCCGGCCGTCGTCTAGCACAGTATAATGCACTGGTTCAGCGATACAAGGCACAAATCCCGGGATCACGGCCACGAGCAGCAGCGCTACGATCCCAACGACGTTCTTTCCTCGCCACATCTTTTGATGACGCTGAGCGAAGAAGAAGGCGCTGAAGCGATTTACTGCGATCACTGTGTGCGCGCACACTTGAAACCAAGCGCAGAAGTTTGTGGTTTCATAGAAAAACTTCGCACCCGCGTCCCAGTCCACGTACGCGTCGACATATAGGCCGAACATGGGGATTCGGTAGAAAGCACATATCTGAAACATGGTCTGATTGCATCACCAAATGCCGCGATTCGTGCCGTTCTGTATCCCGGAGAGGGAATTGTCTGACAGCCTAGCATTTTTTTAGGATTATGTTCTCTGACACATGACACTACGATTTCCTAAGCAGGTTCCGACCATAGGGTTCTGAAGTTGACATTAAGTCAGCTCATTCAGCGAATGGTACGAGGCATAGCACCTGTTCGTACACAAAGCCGCACAAATGCCTTTTTCACCATAGAGTAGAGCACAGTTGAACTACCTGCCGGTTCAGAATAAAAAAAAACTTGTTTATTGCTTTTAGCTTTGCACGTNCCAAGTTGGTCTCTTACTCGATGGCCGTATTTAAATGACGATTGGACGGATAAAAGAGGACCCGAAGAAGGAGTGAGTGGGCGGAGAGGTCTCGATTTCCCATAAGAGAAGCGGAACTAATACAGCATAAAACCACTTAAATCACACAAAAGGTAGTGGTCAAGCAAGTCCCGTTTCCGGGATGGCTTAGCACGATGACCCCCTCTCGTCACTTGCGGTTAAAGTCGGCTGACCCTGAAGTAGCGTTCCCCCATATAGAACTAGTAAGTGTCTACTTTCGTTCCCCGAGAAGCAGTTTTAAATGATGCCGCTTTCAAATTAAATTCTACTGCTGACAAATTGAGTCGACTGCGAACGTTCGACGAAACAGCTATACAGTGCTGACATTTTCACATATTCACGATTTAGCATTGTCCTCATGTTTCGCCTGAACGTAAATGGGTTTGTCATCACGTAGCGGGAATGGAACGTTAAATGATTTCGCATGCCTAGCGATTCATTGTTGTCGGCGTCGTTTTGTTCGTTAGTTCGATTTCCAGGTAGAGAATTTTCGTGTACTGCCGAAACAGAACTCCCGTGTACTGCCGATATACTGCCGAAAACTGGCTCTGTCGTTTTCTTCCTTTTGTGCTCTGCGTGTCCCAATGCGTGTTAGCCTTGTTGAACAAGGGTACCTACATCGTAATATGTCGTTTATTTTCGACTTTTTTCGCGTCGTAGTTAGTGACTCGAACAGATCCTGCGCCGGCGATCTCCGGATAATGTGGTCCGCCACTAGGGTGCGCCAGAGCTAAGTCTTACTATATTTGTCAAACTTTCGGCTAGCCGTTTGTTGGCGTCTCCTGCGCCGGCGATCTCCGGATATTTTCACACCGTAAATTCCGTAGCTGTGCGTCGTCTATAGCCCCACACAAAAATGTACACCGTATGGGCGCTTAATACGGTACGGCGCCGTAAAATGCCGCAGATTTCCGTACTGTGTCGTACGTAGTACTACGTACTATGCCACTGCATTTTTGACTCTGCAAGGTACAAGGCGGTGGGGGGAGGGGTCACCGGTACGGACTTGGATATTGTGCGCGGCGAGGTTGTCTCCGAATTCTCTCTTATACTGCATTGGAAAGCTTGTTGTTCTTTAGCAAGCTAGCTGCATGTACCCTCTGCTGTTCGTGTGCACACTGTATGCAGGAATTCATTTGCACGTGGGGTACAAAAAATAACATGGGGGCCCAGTGGAAAATTAACAAGATGCCCCCACCAAGTTTCTATGCCCATGTTAGTTGTTTGCCCCCTCCATGTCTAGTTCATGCCCCCACCACAATAATAAGTGTGCTCCCTCATAAGGGACCACAACCCGTGCCTTCCTCACGCCGTTATGGTTCAAGCCGAATGGCGTCTACCGCTAGCTGGGCCCTTATTCATTTCACGTGCTGCCTCCATTAGATTTTTCCCCTAAACCGTGACATACTTGCTGCTGTCAAGGTATCGTGGAGTACTTTTACGAATGAGCTTTACGAGTGTGCCGACGTTTACAGCAAATGCCAAATTTGCATCGTTCCGATGTTTTGTCCGATTCCGAATGGTCTCGTGGTCACTTAGGCAAGTGTAATACCAACTAGTTTGGAATGCCGAGGGAATCTTGTCGTCCAGCGTCACCCTGCTGTTGGTCCGTCTCGTCGTCATAGAATAGCGGCTCTGCACTGCTGAAGTAGTAGCTGCTTAAATGTTTGTTTCCATTGGTCCGTTATACACGGCTTTACTTGGTCCGAACATAAATTTGTCATTTAGAACGTAGTGTGGACCCGTTGTTCCCGCGGACCTACGCTACCTGCCACATCTGCAAACAGCCGCTGAGCAAGCCGGTTGCATGTGGCAAATGCTTCACAGCTGTGTGCTTTATCGCACGTAAAGCCCGTTATCGATTTCTGCTATAACTTACTCCGGAAACCACACACGCTCGGATTTAATGAATTTAACATCAGCTATGAGGATCTTATGAATCTGCTGTTAACTTCTAGGAATGGAAAGCACGTGCTACTTACAAAGATTGTTAGTTGGTTGCCTGGTGTAATTCTCCCCCGTAAAACGGATAATAATGGTTAGCTATCCCATCTTGGAAATGGACGGCTACCACATTCCTTGCAAGCGTACAGCTTAAAATTTTGTCAAGGTTGAACATTCCAGGGCGATGGCTGACGTCCATGCTCATCTGGACGCAACGATCGACGCCCTCGAGAAGCACCTGAAGAAGGCTCGCGTGAAGCTGGATGCTGAAAAAGAGTGTGGCGGCATCAATCCCTATGCAAATAACCCGCGGTATTTCTCTATATAATGTGTAGTTTCTGTGTGTGTGTGTGTGTGTGTGTTAGTGTGTTAGTCGTCAGTTATCCCAATAAATTATTTGACTTAACTCCTCTCTCTACTGCCTACTAGTTAGTAGTAAGCTTAGCCTTTAACAGAGAGCAAGTGTGTTCTCTGATGAGAACGTTAGAAAAGCTCCAGGAATAAGTCTGTAACCACTGCGAAATAACTTCGCTTGCTTTAGACCAGCTAGGCAGATACGCGCGAGCGCGCAAGAAGCACTGCAAAGTGTGTTTGAGACTATCACTGGACAATACCGCTGCACCGCGTCTTTGTTAAGCTCGTTAAACAACTTGTAGATAACCTAATCATAATGCTAAGAACACCGAGTAGTAGGTAGCTTAACAGCACCGTACCCAATCATAGGCAGCGGGTGCCGAGACGAAACGAACAAGTCCTTGCTGCAGCACAACGGGACCCGCCCAGCGTTTGGCACCGCGGTTAAGACCGCTTTTAAGGACTCTATAGGCAATGGAGATTTATGTATAGAACTGTTGCGAAATCGCTAAGATTAATTAGCCCTTCCCCTCTATTTTCAATTATTTGATGTTGTTGTGTGAATAAAAAACTTATGATACATGCTTGCATTCAAAACTTTATCAAGAACATCGAACGCGATTTTACGCTTGAAGTCTTCGTAATGCCTTATCGGAATGTCGAAAATTGTCGCCGACTTCAATTTATTAGAAAACTCCGAATTTAAGCAGGACTCGTTATTACATACCATGCAAGACCGCAATAAGCTAACTGAATGCAAAAGGCATTCGGCGAGAGGATGCGTCACGCGCGACAAATAGCATGTAATCGCTTCCAGAGTTTCGCTCCCATTAGTCTGCTCCCAGGGAGCAGGCGCATTCTGTTGCTGTGTGCGTCAGTATGAAGGGTATCTTAGTCGCTATGCCCCAAGAAAGCTGGATCAGTCAACGGACTACGTTAAGGGTGCCGCAAAGAACTTTTGGACCCATAATGACAGTTATTCCTAGTCAGTCGAGTCTCTGAATGCCCTCAATCAGATAAAATGAGAGCATTCAAGACTAATCGTAGGTCCAAATGCTGAACGACCGTTTATTCCAAATTCTAAGCTTTAAAACTGGTAAAAAACTGAACTGCAAACAGCTGGCGAGAGAGACGACGCTCAACGCCTGGAGAACGGTCAAGACTGACGTCCGTCGCCGCGAAACCAGCGAACTTTAAGACGCAAATTTAACACGTGCGGTAGAATTTGCGTTGGCGTCGACTAGCAAGCTCCAATTTGCCTACTGCTAAACAGTGTGATTGCGACCCGTTTAATATGAATTATGAGCTAGAAACCGTCGAATGGCTCAAGTAGGTGATCTAAATACCAGCATTTCTCCGGTCCAGTTTCGTCCACCGCTCCTTTACATCAACGTCATCGGGGATCATTGTGGTACCAGCTTGCATATACTGCAGACCTTTATGATGAGCAGTGCTTTCCCGGTTCCACCTTTTTGATGGGTTCCGGTTTCGGTTTCTTTATAGGCAAAAAGGGTGGGTTCCGGGTTCCGATTCCATACATCAAAGGTTCCCTGCAAAATTCTAGGACGGGTTGCGGTTCCATGGGTTGCGGTTCCGGTTCCAGCAACAAAATTTCTACCATTTTTCTCCACAAGAACATGCTCACGCTTAAGGCCAAACAGAGTAAATTATTGTCCAACAGGGCTGCTCCGTAACCAACCTCTTGACCGTAACCGTAACCGTAACCGTAACTGACCCACTAACCGTAACCGTCAAATTTTCCTTGGTCGCCCCTTACCAAAATTTTCGGCGGCCACCTTCGGCGGCCACCGTGACCACCCGTAACCGACCCCTTGACCGTAACCGTAACTGTAACCGTAACCGGAGCAGCCCTGTTGTCCAAGTGAATTATAGGCTTGCCGCTCAGTAAGTAACGGCTAGGGTGAAATAGCCGAAGCGGTTACGGGTCGCCTCAGAAGGATCCGACGGCCGCAGTTAAATTGGGGATTAGGGGAGACCAAGGCAAACTGGAACCTCAAGTGGTACCGCGAATATTGAGCTGTTGGGTTCCGGTTCCGATTCCACTTCGAGGGAGCCCTCATTTTAAGGGGTTCTGGTGCCGGTCCCGTAACCGAAAAAGCACTGATGATGAGTAAGCATCGACAACATTGTCACATGACTCACGTACAAGGCGCACGCGCAACCTGGGACGCGGGCAGTCGTCAGTGCAATGCGATATGCGATCAAGCAATAAACACGCACAATACTGCTCAAGGCCTACGGCATATCCCTCTTAGGGGATCTGGATTTGAAAACATGACAAGATACAACACAACGCAGAAAATACTTCTGTGCGTTAATAAATGATAGCCGGTCTGAAAAGATAAGACAAAAAAAGCCCAAAACAAGCCAAAAAACCTGTTTTACTTGAATGGGTTACTCCTGCCTGTAGCGACGTTAAGGGAGATCCTTACCAATAAACGACTCATATATATGAGCCAGGGCTGGGCACTTTTTTCGCAGACCGAGACCGAGACCCGAGACTTAGAATTCCGAGACCCGAGAACGAGACCCGAGAGTGTTCTTTGTTGCCGAGACCGAGACCCGAGACCCGAGACTGACCCCCCCCCTGACCCGAGACTAAAACGAGACCCGAGACCCACCCCCCGTAAAATCAGGTTTAGGCTGTCCACAGCTGGGACTCTCAAACGTATGACATGTGGGACGTTTGAGCTGGCTTAGAATGTACGTTATTTACCTTATTTAATTATTAATTTACTTTATGAAGTTATGGAGAAAATCTGTGGAAAAAACATGAAAATTATGTTAGAAAGACGAAAATTTTGCCTGAAAAGTCACAAAAAAAATTAGTCAAAACGATGCCACTTAGCGGTAGGTAAAATGGCTCGCCGCTAGGCGCCGCCAAAGCAAATTTCCACTACGACTGTCAAATTTGCGCTTAAAATTCGGCCTTGCTCAGTCTCGGAACTGAACAAAATACAGTTCCGAGACACCCGAGACTCCCCGCCGCAGGCGACATTAACCCGAAAATTGGGCAAGAATGGTCTAAATATGTTCAAGACAGAGTTGAAAATAGGCCCGCCGCAGGCGATACCAACGAAATTTTAGGTCAAAATTTGCAGAATATAGTGAAAATTCGCTCTGGGCGGGCCCTTGATGAGCCCAGAAAATAGAAAAAA
>JNEY01000392.1:81700-101773 GCA_020875895.1 Aphelenchus avenae
AAAGGGGGGACCCTTAGGTATCCGAACGGAAAGTACGTCCCACATATGGTATGCCGAGGGAACACTTCCATTATGCGTTTCAAGGCACGCAAACGACATTAGGATACTTGTCATTCTTCACCAAATTTGTCAGATTTTGATGAATTTCTGGTTGATTTTGTCGATTTTAGGCAAAATTTTACCAATTTTTCGCGTACCTTCGGCCCGCGACGGGGATGATTAATATAAGCCCTCCAAAATAATATACCCCCCCCCCCCGAGGGGCTTGACGATTGTTGGTGCGTTACTGCTGAGTGGAAGCGACCTATTCGGAACGACGCGTTTGCTCGTTTATTGCGAACAAAAAGTAGGTATCGAGGGCGCTTTTTCATGACTAGAAAAAGATGGCACGAGGCGAAGTCGGCTTCAGCGTATCTGCGACTTACGCATCTGTCATGATCCTTACTTCGAATACGCTGCTTCGGTGCAGCCGTCAGCATCTGAAATAGTCGCATATGGGATAAGCATTCTCTTTACCGCACATTTCCAGCGCCAAAAGCAAGGCAATCGTCTCCTCAGTGTGCTGGCCAAAGCTTAGGAAGGCCAAAGCAAGAGGCTCTAATTTCGTAGATGTTGGCACCAATTCTTCTGTTTACCATCAAGCGCCTAAGGGGTGGCCAACGGCCACGTCTTCACAACAGGAAATCACTAAAGACCGCCACCCGTACCGTATTACGGCCGGTACGCAGTCGTACTAAGCTCTTACCCGCTGGTAGGCGACACAGGATTTTGCGCAAAATTTTACCAAAGTGAGTAGAAAATTGTCTCTGGTCGGCGCCATCAGGCTAACCAATTCCAAAAAAACATAGAAATAATAGAATGTTTGGCTCAAAAGCTGAAACTTGCGTTCCCTGACGTTTGACTTAACCAAAAAAAAGATACTTACCGGGCGCGTCGTCGCACATCGCACACTCGTCAGCGCAAATGCAGGTCACCAAGCATCTGGCTACTTGAAAGATGCACATGACGACGGCCGGCACGTTCATCCCGGGTGCGGTGCAGGAGTCTGCCTACAGGCGACTGGAAGGCATCCCTGGGGCGTTGCTTTTATACGTTTCCGTTTGTGGTGCAATGTAACGGTGCACGTTGCACCTCTTTGCTATGGTGAAATAAGCCGGATGACGCAAGGCGTTGGTTGCGGAAGTAAATATATTTTCTTTTTTTTGCTCGTTTTCCGCCCAAATCCATGCATCGTTGAGCTAAAAATTACTTCGTGAGGTGCAAATCCGTGAAATTGCGAAAGGTAGAAGAATCTCCCTGCGTCAAACCGTTTGCCGAACGCCTTCCCAGCGGAGAATTCCCAAAATAATTTCGCAAAAACGAGTTTTGTTGCAAGGCGGCAAGATCTTTTTCCGGAGAAAGTGCACGGGAGTGCGCGTCGCGTCAATCAACTTCCACGAGTTCGGACAGCGTGCAAGAGTAACGTACTTTACGTGTTTTTAGACAGCGTCACGTACAAGTCCGTGCATAGTAGAGATGATGCTTGTTACCATACCGCGCAAGTGTATATTTAGAGAAACAAGCATGTTGGACATCTTCGCAGCAAAATATGCGCAGTACCTCGGACAGAAGCAGTGTATGAGAACCACGGTATTGGAAATTCGAAGCCCTTTTAAAATCACCTTGAGCATTTAGTACTTTAGTTAGAGCCAGCAACTACCGTATTTCACTTATTATAACGGCCGGCCGTTCTGTTTTTCCTGGGTCCGAGAATTGGGGCAGAGTGAAAAGGCGACGGGTTTTAAGAATTTTTTTTTTCATTTTTTACTTAATTTCAGACATTCATAATTATGCATAATACGGCAAATTAACGTTTTGAGGGCGTAAATTCGATACTTTTGGCCACTTGCGGTGGGGAGGGCTACTAATAGGCGCCGATCCAATAGTTGAAATACGGTATTAACTTTCAGACGCATACTTTTAAAAAATCGGTCCATGTGCTATCGTCACCCACAATTTATGTCGGTACCGACTTGCGTGTGATGTAGTCCTTTATCTGGAAAGCACAAGAAACTTCGGGAACGATCAAATAAAAATACGAAGGGCTAAAAGACGAAAAAGACAGTTAAATCAGACAACGGACGGCTTCTCACAAATGTGGCTACGGACAGCGCGGTCGCAGTAGTAGTCGTTCCACTTATTGGCGAAACGAAGCTCATGGTCCCGCATCTTGGTGGTGTTGGTCGCCAGCAGCTGCACGCAATTCTCGGAGCGATGGTCAAAGCGATTCCAAGGCTCTCCGGACGCCCATAGGACTCGATCGCGCTGCTCGTTGGCGTGACGACGGTACACGCGGCCATCTTCCCACTTGCCGACGAAGCAGTTCGCGTCAGGGCACTTGCCGATGGCGCAGCACTGCCCAGTGGATTCGTCCCGGCGAAGCCCGATCCAAACGCCGTCGTTCCAATCAACTACGGTGAAAGGCGGCGAGGAAGCCAGCTCTAAGACGTTACGAATTAAATCGTTCGGACATTTATTCTTCCATACGATTTCTTTTTTACCTCTCGTTTAGCTTAATTCTTCCTCTCAAAAAGGTTCATTAAGTTCCCGGCAGTAGCCGCCAAAAGTGTCGTCCCCGTTACAAAAAATCGTCCCTTCCTCCCCCTTGGTGTTCATGGACTTACTAAGGATGAAGGTGTTTTCCTCGGCACTATGAATTGACACTAGTTTTGCATCGTGTCGTATGCAGTCGGCACGTGCCTGAGCCCAAGTCAAGTTGGCGTTGAAGGAGACCTAGAGTTTGACAGTTTGATGAGGAAAAAAGCGAGAAGAATGTGCATGTGCAAAGCAATTTCTGGCAAGCACTATCAAAAAAGACGATCAACCTTGTAGCACTTCCTGGTCGCATTAAGGAATGTCCAAGCGTTTGGGCAAACGGGTTTGACATCATCTTGAACGGCCTGTGGACGCTGAAGTTCCACCGGGCTGGGTCCGCTGATGATGAAGATGTTGTTAACGACCGTCAGACGAACTTCTGGGCCCCGATGGTCCAAAAACGCGTCGAGCGCTGACGACGAGAAGTTCGCTGCCGACTTGCAGAACGACGTTTTCCACTCGTGACAGTTGCAGTAGTACCACGACCAGCCCGCTAGGAAGCAGGCGCCGACAAGCAGGGACGCTATGAGCCGCTCGGCGTGATTGACCATGTTGACAGGGAAATAATTTCTGTCAATTCGACCTAACCTAAGTTCTGATGAATGCCCTTTTATACAGTTCGCCACCTCCAAAAGGCTTTATACTTTCGTCCTTAGGGACCGATTCCTGTTCAAGTCTCATGACCGTGCATGAAATAATGTCGTTTTCTGATCTCAAACGGTGATAGCTAGTGTTCGGCAGCCGACCCGACCCCCGACAAACCCACTTTGCCGACCCGGCAATGACGGGTCGGGTGTTCGGTCGGGAAGGGTGGGGGGGGGGGGGGGTTGCCGAACCCAATCTTTTCATCTGTATTTGGGGAAAATTTTGGCAAAAAATTTGTCAAAGATTTGCAATTTTTTCTAAATTTATTCCATTTTCCGTATATAATAGAGCTTTTTAGCCTACGGATAACAATTTCCAAAGTTAAAAGTCCGATTCGGGTCCCGGTGGTCGGGTCCGGGCGGGAGGGGGTGTCGTACCGAACGTTAAGGTACCCCCGCCTATGATTACTCAAGAAAAATGACCTCCCCCTCATAATTGCATGACCCCCCATATTACACTAGAACCGCCAAGATTTTGTATGCCACCACTTGATGCCGAACTCTACTAATAGAACGAACTCTACCGAACTCTGACCCATTACATTCCGAAAAGCCACGCGACAAACGGCAAGCTGCGGAAGAAAGAAACTGCAGCGTATTGCCTATACTGAGGCTAATGGTTTCATTCGACGTCCAGATTTTCATCGGTCTAGTATAGAGAAGCTGATGAATGCCACGAAGGTTCCTACTAAATTGATTGCCGGTAAATGCAATGAATGGTCGCATGCAGTTTACCGGTGTGCAATTTGCGTGTAATAGGCTCAAAAACCAACACATTACCATGCACACCAACTCTGGTATGTCATTAGCCGTTAACGTGCGGCCTGTTACGAGATAACAACGATATCATGCGCCATTGATGAATACCCAATGGAATGTCGACAACGTGACGGCCACATTAACCCACCCGTACGCTATAGAGGCCCAGTATCTGATCTTGCTAGACCGCTCAGCCTCTCTAAACGAAAACTCGCCCTCTCTTAGATAGAAGAGGAAAGCAGTACATTAGATGGTGAACGAGGCCGATATTCGCACCGCGTACGAATCACTCTTCTGCGCTTTTCACTTGTCTCTGTTCTCGTGCATTTTCTGCCTCAACAGGGAGAGAAAAACGCCTTTTGCTTCAGGATTTTACGCGCTATTTCTGCTGCAGAGCAGTGCCATGTATCTGATGTTTGCTCTGGTAGGTTATGGCAATAGGAGATGGGACATCGCTAATGTTTTAAAGGGAACAACATATTTTCTACGAGAGTTCTATACAGGGCTTGGAATGGGCCCAACTTTGTCGGGCCCGGCCCGGCTCGGGACCGACAACGTCGGGCTTTGTCTGGCCCGACTCGGGTCTTAAAGCAGTTTTTCTTTTTCTTAATAAGGGAAGAGCTTGATCTTGGTCCTGCCATTTGTGCCAGAATTCTGCTTCTTTAAGTTTCTTAGTTTTTTAGGCAGCAACTAGGAGCAAAATAGCGGATTGCGAGGGAAAAATGAGGCATATCCACGCTTTCGAATAGGAAGCAAAATGGGCCGGTCCGAGTCGCTCTGGTTCTGTATATGTCATAAATATGTTAGAGTTCTTCGTTCTTCCACCTTCAACCTCCTGCATTATTGCGCCGCCAAAAGAAATTTTCTGCTTATACGGCAAAAATTGGTTGAAAACGGGATCCGAATGTAATTTTAGCCCTTTTCCGGGCCTAATCGTACCTCCGGGCTTACCCTAGGCTCGGGGCCCAGCTAGGTGCGAGAAATTGAGGTGCGGCCGGTTGTGCATGCTTGGTCTAGCCAAGATGTTTCCGGATAAGTGCTCTGAACCCTTCAGCAAATATGGAACCGATACTCGCCCTCCAGTAAAGCTTCCGCTGGAGCGACTGGTGTAGTACGCTTCGTCTTATTCCATTTTGCGCTCTTCTTTGTCCTGTTTGTGATGACGGCTACAACGGTGAACCGCCTGACTGCACTGCTATCGCCAGCTCGGCACAACATGGTACGCATCTTGTAGTAAGCGGTACCGCTTGGTACGTAGTCTTTAGGACGCGGGCCCATTGACAATTTTCTACCATAGGCGGTTTCCTTCCGCTTTTACTAGCTTGCCGCGTTTTCCGAAGTCATAAAATTAATCCTGCTTAGATTTGGTCGCGGCGCAGTTTAATCTCGATTATGGCATCCATCACATGCCTTTCGCTTATGTGTGCCGGCGTCAGACCACTACAGTCGCTCGTCCGGATGGGAAATGACGCCTATTGGGTAGCGTTCGATCGGTTCGACTCGAGGCTCTTCATGACGGCTGCTTTCGTGGCGACGTTCGTCACGAACGTCTTGCTAGACGCGATGTCATTTGTCCACTTCTGTAGATTGACGGGGGTTCACCGGCGACGGAACAACGAAAATCTCCGTCTTTTACGTGAGTTTGTAAGGAGAAGGTTTGGAAAACTTTACTAACCTTATACCTAATCATAAGAAATGAGAACAAAAATTTTCGAAAATGACGATTTCCGGCTGGAATTTAGCTTCAAACGTTAATAGACGTCCTCTAGGGGGAGTGGTTGATAAAGAGACGTTTATTAGAGGGAATACGGAAACTGCTTGAAAGGAACAAAATTAGATCCATTGTTGACGTGGAGTCGGTTCCCATCCGGGCTTTTTTTGGCGCAACCGAACTGGGATCGGTCGAAGGCGGATCGGTTCGAGTTCGGTTCCCAACGAAGCCAGAAACGCCGGTCGGTTCCAGTGTTACGTGGAGCTACTGTTATACCTTAAAAGCCTGGTCGATATCAGTCGCGCAAAAGTTTGTTGTGTATCCAGTATGGGGCGTGTGTCCAGTATGTATAGGCGTTCACAAGTTATGTAAAAGTGCAAGATTCCAACGCAATCGGTTTGCTAGAAAAGTTATGGCCACTCATGGTTCCAAACTTTACTTTGTGCACACGATAGCGAGCGGTATGCACGCATGCGCTCAGCCGTTGAGAAGGAAATCTTGGTCGAACACATGCGTACCTAATGGGGCTGGTTTGAGCCTGTTTCAAAAAAAAATTACGTATGGTCTGATGGAGTTAACGCCACATCGAATGCGACGCTACGATGCATGCATGCGATAGCGCTTTGACAGGTGCACCACTGTCTGTTCAAGAACAAACGTGTATGGTACAACTAAATCGGAGAACATCGCAGGCCGCTAGTTATCAACTCTTTATGCTAGCATTGTTTTCGCTATTTATATTCCAGTGTACACCACATTCGCAGAGCTATTGGAACTCGTTCGTGTGATCTACTGGTGCGCGCGGCTGTTTGGCTGGGACAACGGCGTTGTGACCTTTTGCGTGGGCTACCTCACCTATATGGGCTTCGTGCAGTGGTTCTCGAGCGCCATCTTCTTGTTGGCGATGAGGTCCACCTTCCGTCCCACGAAGCTGGCGCGCTAAACGTCCCTGTTTAGTAAAACAGTCCGTCACGCGTACTTGGAATTTTATCGAGTTCCCTGGCAATGCTGGCGATCTGGAGGGACCACCTCAGTCGGAACCTCTCCACCGTAGTGACATCAATCTAGCGCGCATAGATGAAAGAATACACTCTTACTGAACCATCTTCTTTGATATTAGTTGAGAACGCATTAAAGGGGCGGGGGGGGGGGTATGGGGAGCGGCCCTATTAAAGGCAGATGTTTCTTTTTCGGGTTGCTCTGAACCAAGTCAAATTAAGGGGGGAGGGGTCTAACAGAGGCAGCCGATACAGCTTGATCCCATCGATAGTTCATGTCCAGAGTGACGATTATCTGAAAACCCACTTGCTAGTACATACGCAGCAAGCTTAGACAAGGCCCATACGGGTTCTGCTCCTTCGACGCTGGCTTGGTGGCACTGAAAAACCATGTCAACTGTATTTTGAACGAACGACGTTTTTGCATCTGCTCGCCGGCGATGTGATCCTCATGTTTGGGGGAGCTTTGCCCGGCCAACTGCTGCTCTTACATGGCTGGAAGACTGTATAGACTTTGAGAGTGCCTTTACGGTATTCAATATTTGCGGCGAACTCCTTGGACGACTTGTATTGGCACTAGGCCGGGAAGTAATAATTGGATTGGGTCATCAAAGACACTGGCATTGTTCAAAAAGCAAGTTTATTTGAAAGCAAGTGATGGGTAAAGTCTATTGACACGTTGCTGATGACACGAAGGTCGCTCGTTACTCAAGAAGCTTGATGACGAATACCGCTTCGCCGACGATGGACACCTGTTGAGTGAACCGTTCCACCAGTCCTTTGAGCATCGAGTTGGTGACTTTCGTCAAAGTGCACGCTAGGCAACTCGAACTTTACAGTTCCGTCCGCGTTCTGGACGTGAGAGGGGGTTAGACTACGGCTGTAATGGAGGCTATTGCAAAGATCGCCGCACTAGTCCCATTGACATCTGGGAAAGGCGTAACCCTCATGTGCCGGTTTTTGTCTAAATCCGAAGACTCGGTGTCCCGTCGTTTATCTGCTTAACTTTCACTACAAAAGATTTTGTTTGGTTTTTTTTTGACCGAAGGATTGCGGTGACGAGGCCCAGTAACCAGTGATCTCGCTGGGTAGGCTTTATTTTGGGCTTAGACTGCGTCCAGAAACTAAACAATCACTTTTTAGCCTTTTAGACCGCCTCCCGTCTACCCGTTGTCTTCTTGTCTTCCAGCCTTCTCGGCGGTGTGGAGAGGGCGCTTTCCCTTCAAATCTTACTGATATGGTAGGTTCTGGAGGGTTAAGAAAGCGTTTTACTCTATCCTTTGGTGCCATAATTTCCCCTGCTACTCAAAGACGAAAATTTTTGGTAGATCAATGAGCAGTATTAGCAGTCCTTCCGGGCAAGAGCCGACAGGAAGAAGAGCAGAACCTTGTGTACCCTCGTTTTGTTCGTTGCCCGTCGTCCACTAGCGGGTATTGCCCCACCTTAGCCTACCAGGGCCGTATTTAGCGGGACGCCGCAGTTGCACCTCCCCCCGTCGTCGGCCTTCGGCCGCTAATAGGGCAAGAGGGACCTTATGAGAACAAGCTTTGAAGACTCTAAAGTTTAACGCGTGTATTTTGAACCTTCTCTAGCGGATATGCCATTTTGACTTATTTATGGGTGCTTGTAGACCTCCGCCCCTTCGTCTCCGCCTCCGCCGTCCTGCGGTTCCGCACCGTAACGAAAACTTCCTAGACGCGCGGCAAGCGGCTAGTTTTTATAAAACCATGCTAGCGTTGCTGCTTACGTGTTAGCGCACCCTGGGGCTAGTCCGAATATAAGCGAGCGTCCATAACTGCGTGACATGAAGTGACGGTATAGAAAATCTCAGTTCACTTGCACTGATTTCTGTGTTCTACATTCGTCGGGCATGCGAGCTTATTACCGCATTACAGCGGAAAATTACAACTTTACTGCACAAGGCACAAGTGTTCTCTCAAAACAAGTATTCACGGAAAGAAGATAATTTGGCCGCACTTGCCGGCAGAGTACTTGTTGTCACCCTGCGTGAAGAGAGTGTAACTGCCCGTCGCAAATCCGGCCGGGAAATAGCGATACCCGAGTTCGTACCACACAAACTCATGACCGCAACGCAGCGCAGCGAAAGCCCTGGAGCCGTCATCGGTGAGGAACGGAAAGAATCGCTTTTCGATGTGATCCATTCGGCCTGTAAGATTAGTAGTCCGGGCTGAGCTAAACGGGTGTGTCACACGTGCCCATTTATATTTGTATTTTTATTTACGTGATCACGCACGTGACAAAGAAAGTCAACATGGAAATAAAAGTGTCATCATGAGCAAAGGTGATAGCAGTCATCTAAAAACGTGATAGCAGTTATAGCAGTTATCGAACGTGTAAAGTAGCATAGAGGCTTAAGTCAGTCCTGAGTAGAGCATTCTTGAAACCTGAAACATTGCTAATAGTTACCAAGCCAGCCGGAAGTCTAGAGTACACATTAATTGCGCGAACAAAGAATGATGAAGTGCGAGCCTGGGTTCGTGCCCTATGACGCTGTAGCATTGGCCTATTCCCTCTAACCGAAAGATAGTACTTAACTGAATTGGTGGTGATTTTCACTTTACCGAGTAGGTGTTTGTGAAGCATAACGAGGTCACTAATTAGCCTTCTATATTCAAGTGTATGCATGCCTAATATTCTATACCGTTCTAGGAAAGGGAGGTCTCGGAGAGCTGGGGAGGTACGAGCTAGGATGAGCTTGGAAGCTCGACGCTGAATGCGCTCTAACTCAAGGCTCAACACGGATGAAGTGGGGTTAAAGACCGGTGAACAGTACTCAGCAATGGGTCTCACGTAAACATTGTACAACCGAGTCAGCAAGGTAGGATCTCGTGACTTGACAGCCTTCAGTAGGCAAAATAGCCTCGAAAAAGCAGTAGAGACAACATGTTTGATATGGTCATGAAACTTGAGGTCCTTGGAAACATACACTCCCAGGTCACGAACAGGCTCAGTGGTGGAAGGGATGGGCACACCATTGCAGTTGTAGGTCCTTCTAGGATTGTTGCAACCAACGTGGAGTACACAGCATTTGTTCACTGCTAAGTCAAGTCCATTTAGAAGGCAGTAATTTGAGACAAGGTTGAGGAAGCACTGAAGTAGCAGTTGGTTGTCAAGGGTTACAACAGGATTCGCAGAGGCCTTTAAGTCGTCAGCAAACAGAACTGTTGTCACATCTTCTACGTGGCATTCTATTGAGATATCAGCAATGTAGAAGATAAAAAGAAGCGGGCCAGTGCAACAACCAGCAGGAACACCACTGAGGCAAGGACGCTTTTCAGAGAGAGAGCTTCCTACTTTCACAAGAAAGGTGCGATCCAAGAGGAATGATTTGAGCCAGTCAAAAGCTTTAAGGCGGACGTTGGAGGCAGCAATCTTTGCAAGTAGACGGTCGATGGGGATAGAGTCAAAAGCTCGTCGAAAATCAACGTATAGTACGTCTATGGGATCCCGTGAATCAACAGTAGACGTCCACTGGTCATGGCATTCGATAAGCTGGGTGGCAGTGGACAACTTTTTGCGGAAACCATGCTGGTTAGGGGGTAGGATCTTGGCCGTTTCCCAATGGTTAAGAAGGGTACTGGCAATGTGTTTCTCCAATAGCCTAGCCAAGGAACAAGTCAACGAGATTGGTCTGTAGTTACAATGGTCAGATTTGTCGCCTTTCTTTGGGATGGGAATCACATGGCTCTCTTTCCAGATGGTTGGGACAGAACCAGACTGGAGGGACATGTTGAACAGAAAGTACACTGGATACGTGAGAGTGGCTGAGCACTGACGCAGAACAATGAAGGGTAGGTCGTCAGGTGAGGTGTTGGCCTTGAATGGAGAAGCGTCAAGAAGGGCAAAGACGTCCAATGGCGTGATGCTGAATGATCCAAGTTCCTCGATGGCAGAGCTGAAATGCTGACTAATTACAGAGTCGGGAACGGGTGTAGAGTTATAACATGAGAAGAAATGTTCTGCAAAAAGTTCGCACTTAGCACTGTTTTCAGAAACGATTGTGCCATTGAAGTTTATTGCTGGAAGCTGGATGCTTTTGTTCTTAAGTTGAGTAGAAACATATCTGAAAATCCTGTACGGGTTTTTAGCCAGGAGGAGCTTTTCTTTGTTTTGAAGGTATTTAGTCATGAATTTCGAAAGCTTCCTTGACACAGCATTAAACTTCGTGCGCACTGCGGGTAAAGAGAGGTCTTTCCAGAGGAGCGACCTGTACTCGTACAGCTTGCGAATGTACTGAGGCATTTCCTCTATTTTAAGCTTGCGAGTACGGACCGGAATGAAAGTTGCGATGGCATGGTGCATGATGGCATAGAAGCGGGACAAGGCGTCGTCAATGTCAGGAGTCTGGGAAAAGACGGCGTTCCAGTCGGTATGCAGCAGAAATCGATTGAGGCCAAGGAAGTCAGCATTGCGGTAGTCAACAAAGCGCTCACGGGCAGCGGATGTTAGTGGCATGCTGAAAGTAAGCTCAATTGAGTTATGATCAGAAGTCGAGAACGGTTCACAGACAGTACAGCCAATGAACGAAGATTCTAAAAGCGTGTCAGAAACCAGTACAAGATCAAGCAAATTACTACCACGGGTAGGCTTCTTTACAGTTTGCACTAGTTGGGATGCTGAACAGAAAGTTTTGAACTCGTTTTCGGCAAGCGAGACGGGGACACCAGTCTCCGCGAATGCACCGGGCAAATTAAAGTCACCAAGTACTATCTGTTCGTAGCTGTTTGAGATGACCTCCGCTATAGCGTCATTTAGGGCACTTACCTCCTCGGTTGTGGCTGCAGGAGGGAGGTAGACTAGTGAGATGCGTACGCCGGAAAGTGACACTTGATCGCAGATGTCGACGCAGAGGAAATTGGCACTCTGGACTAGGCGAGAGGAAACAGGTGCAGTGGAGAGGCAGTTTTGAACGAAGAGACAAACACCACCACCAGGCTTGGATACTCTATCACATCTGAAAACACTGTAATTCAGGCCACAAGTAAGCAATGAATCAGGGTATTTATCAGAAAGCCATGTTTCAGAAACTGCTACTAAGTGAAATTTGTATGAGGAAAGAACTAAGAACAAACTGCTAAGCTTATTACCTAAGGAACGAGCATTAAAATACAGCAAACGTATCTGGGATGTGTCGGCTGCCGGTGCTAGTTTCCCTCGACGATGGCGCCGTTGCGAATCCAGCACTGCTTGCCCTGGGCGCGACGTTTGCGGCACTCTTCGCGAAGCTGGAACTCGGCGTCGCGCTGCTCCTTGGTCAGGGACGGACGCACGTAGACCTCGGCGTACTGCGGGTCATTGCGGAGATGACGCGACGCGGAGAGGACAGCCCGCTGCATGGAGCGGGTCGCGAACACGACCTTGAGGAGACGCGGGCGCTCGTGGCTCGGCTTGCCCATGCGGTACGCAGCGACGATGCAGACCTCGGGAGGTGGCTGCGGCTGGGGCGGCGGTCGCTGGTCGGCTGGCTCCGCCGGTGGCTCGCCGGTCGGCAGCGGCGGCGGCTTACACAGATCGATTAGCGCAAACACCGAGTTCTTCTCATGGGCGTCCCGGACGACGCTGAGTGAGTCAGGACGTGCCTCGGGCAGACCGGAAATGACGATGCTGCGCTGCCTCTCGAGTTCCTGCGCAGAAGGAGCGGAATCGGAGGCGGCCGGAGAATTTGCGTTCTGGAGCAGGAGAGTGACGACGCCGCACAGCAAATTTATTACGTGAACACCAGGGTCACTAGCATTCGCGTTGGTAAATTGCTGCGCAGCTTCCAGCGCCGACTGGACTTGCGTAAACAGCTGCGCACGTGGAATAAAGCTCTTTGAAGGCGACTGCAGCGAAGCGACGGTCGAGCTGCGCTTGCGAGAGTCGGCGCGAGAGTTGCCGTTGAAAGTAGAGAGGGCAGACATTTCGGGCTGGGGTCGGTCGGTCAGCGGCGTTTATGCCCCGCGAGAGAAGACCCGACCGGTGCACACGGACGTAGCCGAGTGGAACTGCCCATAACAAATACGCTTACAATGTGGCGTCGAGGATCTTTTGGCGTGGTTCTCGATAATAGTCCATTGGTTTGTTATGTTGCTGCCGAGGGAAGATTTGGCTTGGATACTCACCACGTAGTTTACTGACCTTGACTGATTTCGAACTACGTCAAAGTTGTATGGAAGCGTCACGAAACCGTGTCGCTCGTCGTCCGCGTACGGCAGGTAAGCCAGTGTCGCGAAAGTGTTCCGATGCATAATGTCCAGATATATGTTGAGACGCTCAACGATGCGTTTCGCAACGGCTTCGTGCAGGTGTTGGCGGTCTTCCCACGACCGTGGTTTGAAACGTTCGGTCTCTGTATCGATAGCCCCCTTCGCGTACTCGTTGGCTTTCTCAGACCAGTAAATGTCGGGTGCACATGGAATCCGGATTCCTGCCTGACTCGAGAGATTCTTCACGAGACCCATGCCGTCCTTCAGCGACCGAACCACTTGGAGGGTCATATTTCTATACTTGCTGAGCAGCTCACCTGGGCCAAAAACGAGGGAGTCGCAAAACGACTTCAAGAACACCTAGAATACTCCCACATATCGATGAGTCAGGGAAAACCTGCACGCTTTAGGAAAAATCGCTGCAGACTAGGGACACTACTCACTACTACTATTTTCCCTGACAACTATGTTACCACAGTGAAGATTTTTACCCGTCCAACGGCTAGGACGTGTGTCATTTTATCGAGTGCACATCATAAAAATTCGGTTTTGACCGAAGTTCCAAATCCGAAGTAAGAAATCACCGAATTTCCAAAGTTTTGGAAACCGTCACAGTTTCGGTCAATATCCCTGCTGGAAACTACTAGGCTCGATCCGCTGTATGAAGCTGTTTAGCACAGTTTCGGTTTTTCTTCACAAGCGGTACTATCACTTTGGCGACGCATTTACCAGAAAAGTAACGAAGGTGCCCAGCGCCTAAGCGCCTAGAAATAATATACCGAAAGGTAGATGAACTTGTTGATCGAATATTGCAGCTTTTCGAGTGCACCATGCGAGTAGTTTGTGTAGCGGGTAATGAAGATTTGCAGGCATCTAAAGGAAACCCTGCGAAGGAGACTGAAAGCTCTTCTAGCTCACTTATTCTCCTCACATCCGTCGAATCTATGCTCTCTCGCGTAATCGAGCAAGCTCCCGCGCCACCTAAATCAAGGCCAAGGGCTATCATGTGCTTCGGAACCACTAACTCCCAAGTGTCGGAATCGCCGTACGAGCGAGTCTGGCATCCGGGTCCGACAAGTGCCTGGATTCCCTAGAGCGCAAAAAGTGCTTTTACGCGTCAGCTTTTCCACATCACTCACCTTTAATATGTATCCGCTGTCTAAGGGACAAATGCTAGAAGGCGGCGCCCTGAAAACACGTAAGCTTCAGAGGCCATAAAGTTTCGACTTCGTTTCCTCCTCCTCATCGAACCTACGCTTCCAAGCATGTACTACCGGCGAACACGCAAGTAACATTGTTGTGCTATCGCAGGCACTCCGCAAAATCTAGCGTTTGAACTGGTTAGGCTTCAAACCGACTTCAAACTTTCATTTCAAACTTCTTTTGACCCCCCCCCCCCTCCTCCCGGCTCGCTCGCGGAACCCAAAAAATCTCTCTCGTGCCTACCATTGTGACTTTCTCGCTTTCTGGAACAGTGTGTAAACCGGAAACACTCGGTCCTGAAAACACAGAATCGTCGAAAACTGAGGATGTTTCTTACGCAGTGTTCGCAGTTCACAGCTTGCGGCAATAGGCCGCCATCCTTTTCGCCAAACGGAACGGAGAGTTCGCCGCGGAAGTTCCCCAAGTGGGTCATTAGATCTTTCAATTGGCCGACAACTGCGGACTGCGTCCTTCTGTACATTTCCCTTTTCTTGGCTGCAAAGACACAAGAGTAACGATGTTCAACCGGTTGCGCAATACCATCGTAGCGTCGTCGACATACCAAAAGGCTTCTTCACGCGACTTTATTAGATCATGTCCATCCCGAAAATCATGTTTTCGAACTCTTCGGCCGCCATCTCTTCGAGAGAGTATGTGTCCGCGGATGTGGCAGACCTTACGCGCTCACACGCCGCGGTCGTGTTTGAGATAATCACTTCTTGGCTGTCGTCGCACTTCCACGGAGTCATGTCGTTCAACTACGTTTGAAATTACTGTCTACACAGAGAGCAAGGGGTAACCTCAATCGAAGCAGTACGGGCCAGGCTTGCTGCGAACGACGAGTGTGCGTCGAGCACATTTTTGCGATAAGCGACCTCATCGAACTCTGGGGAAAACACCGAGCAAACGGCTTGAACAGCAATCTAAACAGTTTCACTGTGACGCCCACTGTAAACGTTTTCTACCGTGGCCATGAAGTATTTATCGAAGGATTTTCTAAACATTTGCACCGCTTCCTGGGACTTTGTATGACGAGCAACGAACAGGTGCAGGCAGCTGCAAGGAAATTGTGCATAGGCTGCACGCTTAATCTCTGCCGCATACTTATTCTCGCTTCCGCCTTCGTACTGGTGATTTTCTGCATATCGCATCATACTTTGTTGCATGCTATAGTACGTGACATTAGCATGCCTCAACAGGACGCATCCACATACTTTGCTTCTACCTTTTTGCTTTGACCAAGGCCCTCTTCGCAGTCCTTTCCCATAAGCGCCTTGAGTGTCTATAAACAGCGCTTACATGACAGCAAGATAACTGTACAGACCTCTAGGGCATCGTCAACGTTTGATGTTTCACACGCTTCGACCAACCCGTCGTAGTCATCGAGCTTCGTTTGCATGGCGTTAAGACTCACGCTTATTATCGGCACGACCTAGGGGCGCGTCACTTTGCTATGATCATGGAACGATAATCGCCCGTATCGAAACAGCGCAGCGAATCTTCACAGAGAATCGGCCTCCTTTCTAACGAGCCCCCTAATTAGATTTCCGTCACAAATAACCGTTTTTTTCGATGTAAGTAGTTTGCAACTATTCTCAGCACCCATCGATTGTGCGGCGTAGGGCGTTGAATACTAAGATTATGGAAGGATTTTACAGACTTACGGGCAGGCAAAGCGCTGAAAAATAACAACAGCGGAACGATCGTTCAGTTCCTCGCTTTGGCCTGCGCGCCAGTAACTGTACTTACGTCGATATCGCTGAGGTTAGCAGGGAGTAGCCAGCACTCGTTTAAGCCGAACGGTGCCGCTTGCTCGTCCGTCGTCGGCGAAATCACCTCGAAGAGCGATACGAATGCTGCCTTGATCACCTCCCGCTTTTCCATCACCTGGCTAGTTATCGTCTGCAAACAACTTTTTTTTGTAAAATGCCCATGCAGACATCCCGGGACCGTCTTCGTCTCCGGAATCTCCGGACCCATTACGCATACCGGCGCTCCTCTTGATGAACACCCAAATACTTGCATATGTGATGAGAACAGGGGCGTACCGGACCAAAAATTCCGGGGGGGGGGCAGGGGTAAGGGGGACCCTTACCTACTTTTTCGAAGCGAAAGCAAAGCGACAAAAGTCTTTTGTCGCTTTTTTCATCAATTCATCTCTGTTGAAACTGTCACGAGGCATAAAATACTATAAATACAAATGCGAGACCTAATTACGAAGCAGACTGATTAACGATGCAAGACGAAACGTGATGATGAATAAGAACGATTTGGTACATGACAGGGATGGGGATTTGGATTCGGATTCGGAAATTCGGTGGTTTTCGCTTCGTTTCGGATTCGGTTTGCCAAAATTGGACCGAATTTCCGAATCTTTTCGGCCCGCCCGCGAATGCAAGATTTGGCCCGCCGCAGGCGACACCAATGAAATTTTAGTGGGAAATTTGACTAATATATTGAATAATTCGTCGGTCGGCGCCTAGCGGCGGGCTGTTTTATCTAGTGCGTGTGTATTGTGGGAGTGAATGTGTTCGATTTTTACCCCTCGGGTTAAGTCATAACTGAAACCTGCTGCTTCGAATTCGGATTCGGTAATTCGGAACTTCGGTCGTTTTGCTTCGGATTCGGATTCGGTTTTATTTCGGCGAGTCCCTATACCTGGTACATGATGTTCATCATCACCATCAACACTGGGATGCTGATATGATGAGAACTAATTTTCATCACGATGAATCGTTTTCGGTGATTTTTGTTAAACCGTGAACATACTAGAGAATCACAAGCTGATTACCTCGGTTAAGACATCCTTCAAGACCTGGGCCGCCGATACGATGCTGTCGAAGTAGTCGCTTGGCGAAGGGTCATAAAGGTAGAAGTAGTCCGCCGACGAAAATTTTGCCTTAGCGCTATCGATGGTCGCGTTTACTAAAAGACGTCGTGGGTGCTATTTTCACGTTTACCTCATCCTTACGTCCCGGAACGTCGATTTCGCTGGAGTTTCGCAGGTCCACTGTGCGTACGAGCGATGGCAGCACTAGAAGTAGAACTGCAACCACCGCCATAACGCGCTTGTTGGACGCCAGGAAGTGTGCTGTTGGCTAAAAAAAGGAAGTGTCGACCAAGCGCACGAAGCAAGACTCTTACGATAAAAACCTTTGCAACCCAGAACGGTTACGCGTATTGCTTAAATTTCACCCTGCTACTCGGGTTCCACAAAATCCTAAGGTTCCACGCCTCTTTGGGGAGAAGAAGCGAAAGGTTCAAAAACGTTACGCATATGGCATGACGTTGATTGGAAAGAAACGAAGGATGCAGAGAGGCTCATGCTTCCTAAGCGAGAAATATTACAAGGAATCCGGCGAAGTTCGACATTCTAAGCGTAACGCTGAATTCGTTACGGACATCGCAGCGAAAACTCGAATTCCTTCTATTACGCGGACAACCACCAGCAGAACGACGCGTCTAGCAAACGGTACTCGAACGCTAATTCCTCCATTTCTTTTCTTAAACAACAGCAATTTGATACAACCCCGGGGTAACTTGGACACTTGCGAGATGTTAAATATGACTTGGAAGTTCTGCTGAAATTTTCCCTACATGTTTCCATTCCGTTCTTTTAATGAAATTTTTGTTCCCGTTTCCGTTCCGTTCCTAAATGACCTGTTCACGTTCTGTTCCGTCTTGCACTAACCACCTTCATGGAACCGCGCAATTTTACGGAGCTCCAATTATCGTTGCTTCGGTCAACGCCAAATTTGCGAACCGAACGACACGAAACATGATTAGTAAAGGAAATACCACCACTTACAGCCGCTCCAGTTTGGCAGCCTTCCGCCGAGTACTGAGCAACGCGCCAAAAAGACTCGGGTCGAGCCTTTGGTTTTATTTTCCCCAAACTGAAGTAAAGTTCCCGCTCTTGCCCACCACAGGGTTTAAGAAGGGGGGGGGCACCATCTTCTTTGGAATAGCTTGTGTTCTGTCGACGAGTCTTGCAAGTGCTGCATGAAAACGTGTACAAATGGGCAAAGCGCGGACAGTTGCACGACACCTCCATAGCTGACTGTCGCGAGACCTATCGGCACCTTTGCTTTTCTGCGTCCGACCGAACTAAAGATTGACATTCGTAAAGATCGTGCGTCTGTACGATGTACGGTACGTCGGGACAATCAAGTATGGCGTATGGTATACTTGGATCGTCCACTATGGAGTACGGTACGGCTCCAGTTTTCTCCACATTTAGCGCAAGTACTTCACGGTACTATGGCTACCGTATTGTATTACGGCTCCTATCGTACAGTACGAATAGGACGGAGTACGATTCGTACTCCGTGCCTCACTATACGGTACGGGGTAGGGTCGGAGGCGATCAGTATGGTAGGAGTGGCTACCGGCTGCCGATCATTAGCACGAAACCAGAAACTGCCTTCTATTTAGGCAACCTTTGAAGCATAATTCACGGTTGGTTGGCGTTAAGAAGGTACTTCATTGTCGAGAACGAGACAACTGTTAGGTTAAGTTAATGAACGGTAATTTGTCTGATTGAAGTGGTTTAATATTTTAGAAACATCACGAAAATTAAGCGTCGCTAGTGTCGGCAATTTCTTTCTTGTGCGCCGCCGGCGTCCGAGCTGTCGACGAACCGGGCTCCTGTTTCGCGTCGACAAAGTTGAACCGTGCCTTCTAAAGACACGCATGTCATTCTAATCGGTACAGCTCATCACTAAAGTCTAAGTGAGACGACCTGGTTTTCGTACGTTCGTGGCGTAGTTGCCGACTATGTTACTCTTCCCCGCTAACATCCAATGCTCTGAGTCTATTGCAGAAAACGAGAGTGCTCTACCCTGTGTAGCCTTAACTGAATGGTAGAGGGGGCCCGAAAGGAAGGTCTTAAACAGGAGTGATGTCTATGCAGGCATACTTAGCAAAGATACCTGAAGATAAATTTTTCTGATAGCGCGATATGGCAGGCCCTGGTATTTTTTGGGCCAATACTAGCCGGAAGTTGGACTTCGGCATTAAATAATACTCTAAATGTACATAAAAGCCTGTTTGGGAATGAGGAAAATACCACGTCATCAGTGCTGATGCTGAACCGCAAAGATCGGTAACTGTGTCGAAAAAACGCTGCTCTTCGGTACGTCATTAGCGAGGCGCCACTGGCAAGCGGGGACGAACTGTTGCTTACCACTCTTTCGTAGTCGGCCGTTGTTTCGGGATTCTTCCTCGGCCGCCCTCTCTTGTTTTTCGGGCAAGAATCGCCCTCGCGTCGAGCCATATGCTTCTCGTAGAGTGGATTAGAGGACGTCGTGAATCGACACGTTGGACAGACGTAGTAGGTGGTGCGCACTAAAGAGCCCTTTCTCGGACAGCGTCCTCCGTTGGCAGCGCGTCGCTTCATGTGCTCGCGAAGGAGATGCGCTATAAGGGCGGTGGTCTTTTAGCGGATCTTGTTAGTTACAGGTGGAGTTCGGTGATACTTTCCCCGCCCTATAACCAACAAGGCTCAGAGCTCACTGAAAGCGGCCACCGCCACCCCCCATACCCTCCCTGCAAACCGGTCAAGATATAAGTAACTTTTGGATTTGCATATCACCATTTCGGTTGACGAACTTTTCCCCTCTAAAGCCCCCCCCCCCCCATAACCAACAAGATCCCTTTTAGCAATAAGCGAGAGGATATTCTGCCATAATTGAGGGAAAATAATGGGAGGAAATGAGAATCACATGGGCTACATGCATTTGTATGCAGTGAGAAATAGGTAACTAAGGCATAAGAACGAACTACGGATCGACATTTGTAGACCCGTACCGTACCGTTCCGGCGCTACATTTCCGGGGGGTACGGGAACGGTACGGCAGTACGGTTCCGTGGAAGTCAACATAGTACCGCTGTACATCATGTGGGCGTGGGGGGGGGG